>CM070562.1:54121970-54382090 GCA_036346405.1 Phyllostachys edulis | reverse complement strand
TCAAAATATTTCGACTAAATAAAACCCGAGTTCTTTGTGTTGGCCATAAAAGCGAGTAGCGAATCGACACTAGGAAACTCCTTCTAGTGGGCGGGACCACATCGAGAGAGAGGAGAGCTTCGACTAGGTGATGTTATCGCCTTACGACCGATGTAAAAGAAAGCTGGGTGTGTAAAACATAGTAGAAAAATAATGAAAGCACTACTTAAAAGTAAGACAATAGAGATAGAAAAAAACTGATTCTTTATTGTCCGAGATGGTTTGGTTACACATAGAACTTGCGTAAATGGTCAATGTTCCAGAATCGAGAGAACACGGCCGTCTTCCATTGCCAATCGTCACAGGCCACGGGCGAATAACCCGACCATTTGTGTAAGGACCTTCCCACTTGGGAGAAAGTTTGTTCGAATTAGACTTGGATTGGCAAAGCCTCAATACCAAGTCACCTCTGACAAAGGCTGCGAGGTTGAACCTTCGATCGTAGTATCTTCGAGGGGCTTGTTGGTAGATTGCGAGCGAATTAGGGCTGGTTTCTCCTTTCTTCAAGTAGATTAATATCATCTGCTCGAATTTGTTCTGGTTGGTCAAGTGAATGTTTTAGACTTCGTGTTGACCGTATCTTTAGTTAGGAAGCATAGCTTGATGCCGAAGACTAAAAAGAAAGGTGTTTCTCTGTGTAGTATTGGTAGTTGTTCGAGCGCCCATATCTGAAGGTAATTCTTGTACCCAAGCCCCGGCGTTTGATGAGTGACAGTCGAAGACTCGAGTTTTAATTCCTCTCATTATTTGGCGTTTGCGTTCATTGCCCCATTACTCTGGGGATGGGCCGCGAAGCATAACATAACTTGGTACCCAACTCGTCGCAAAAATTCACGAAATTTTACGCTCGAAATTCTTACCATTATCTGTAATTATTCGACTTGGTACTCCAAATCGAGTAATTCGCATCTCATCATAAACCGTTTTCTTTGCTTCGTTGTTATCGATCCACGAGTTAAACTTCAATCCATTTTGTGAGCGTATCAATAGCCACAAAGGAACTCGAAACCTCACGGAGCTTTAGGAAGCGGTCCGGGATATCAAGACCCGAGTTGCAAAAGGCCAAGATAGAGGTATTGTTTGTAATACGAGTTTGGTTGGTGTATTACTGCTATAAAGCGGCACTAGACACACTTTTTAACCAACTCTTTAGCATCGTATAGAGTTTTTGGCGGTAAAAACCATGTCGAAAAGCCTTGCGCCAACGTTACATAGGAAGCATGATTTCCACAAATGTCACCATGTATGTCGTGAAGGAGTGTTAATCCTTAAGCTCTGCGGAATGCATCGCATGAGCACCCCTTGAATACCTCGTTTATAGAGAACTCCTTGACCAAAGTATACATTTTGGCTTTTAGGGATAAGCGATGCGCCTCGAGATCGTCTTGGTCTGAACCCTTACGAAGATAATCATAGATGGGCGCCATCCATGTATCCTCGTATTCTAGAAGGTTGTCTCAATAGGAGGTGTCTCGGCTCTTCGACCCGGAGAAGGCTTACGAGTTGTTCAAGAAGACTCCTTTTGGTACTTGAATCTGGAAGAAGCTATTGAGCAAGTTGATCTGCGAGAAATTATCCTTCGAGGATGAATTGTGCCTCGAAACCTAAAAATGCTTTTCTAGCTTCGTTACTTCGATAAATACCGAGACATTGTCGGGTTAAACCGGTACTCTTCTGAGCTTGATTCCGCGACTAGTTGAGAGTCTCCTCTCACGAGTAGTCGGCGAATCGAGCGCTTCATTGCTCGTATACCGACTAGCAAACCTTAATGATACGCCACATTATTAATGGCACGAAAGTTTAATTGTATGGCATACTTTAAGGTCTCTCGGTAGGAGATACAGGAGACCACCCCACCCGAGCCACTTAAAATGGCGACGAGTCAAAGTACATAGATCCGGTGCGTGGGAATCGTCTTTGGGATCTGAGCAGGAGTTCGAGTTTGTCCATCGGCGACAAAGTCTGCTAAGATCTGGGGATTTAACGGCCGTTCGGGACCGAAATGGATGTCGAACTCCCAAGTTCGTGACCATTGCCATCGTCATTGTTCCCTAATACGGAGGATCGCTCCCAAGGGAAACTCGGGCAACCTGACTAGTTTGTCTTTGAAAATAATGCATGATTTCCTCGAAGACATGAGGAGGGCATCTGAAGCTTTTGGACTGAGGTAGCGCTCCTTAGGTCAGTGTAAAGCTTCACTTACGTAGTAAACTGGTCGTTGTACATTTTCACGTTCTACAACCATCTTCTGTTATTGTTGCTGTGGCGTGGCAGCTAGGTAAACCAAGGCGTTTCTTGGCCTCGGAGAGACGAATAGGACACTAAATAAGGTACCTCTTGACATCCTCAAAAGCGGCGTTTGCCTCATTCGACCACTCAAAACTTTCGTGTCTCCTTAGAAGTTTAAAGAAAGGTAGTCCCTTTTCTCCCGATCGTGCGATAAAGCGACTTAGAGCCGCCATGCACCGGTGAGTTTACGGACTTCTTTCCGTGTAGTTGGGCGTATTTGTAAAATGGCTTTTATCTTTTAGGATTAGCTTCAATTCCTCGTATAGATACTAGGAGTCCAAGCAATTTCCCTGAAGAGATTCCAAACACACACTTCTCAGGATTAAGTTTTAAGTGATGTTTTCTGAGATTGTCGAATGTTTCTTGTAGGTCGGTAATATGATTAAGTTTCTTGATGCTTTTGACAACTAAGTCATCAACATAGGCTTCTAGATTTCGGCCTAATTGAGATGAAAAAGTTGCCTGCATCAAGCGTTGAAAAGAAGCGCCCAGCATTTTTAGACCAAATGGCATTTTGACATAACAAAATATACCAAATGGTGTAATAAATGCGGTCTTTTCTTCATCATCTAGACACATATTAATCTGGTGATATCGAATATGCATCTAAAAACTTAACATTTCACAACCTGCGATGAAGTCAACCAAGCGATCGTCTGAGGTAAAGGAAAATCATCTTTTGGACAAGCTTTATTAAGATCGGTAAAGTCTATGCACATCGCCATTTGCCGTTTGACTTTCTAACCATTACGAGGTTAGCCAACCATTACGGATGGTTGACCTCTCTTATAAAGCTGCTTTAAGTAGCTTATCAATTCGATTTAATAGCATCTCGTCGATCGGGGCAAATCTCCATAATTTTTGTTTCTGGTACTTTGTCGGTAGTAAGGCTAGCTGTGCTCGATCACCTCCTGAGGACTCGGGCATGTCGGATGCTTGCCGCCTTGAATACATCTGCGTTAGCTCGGAGGAAGGTGATGAGGCGTCTTCCTATTTGGGGTCGGAAGTATCCCGTCTGAGCGATCTTGAGGCTCCCTGCGTCGGAGGAACCTCTTTGACTTTGTCGTTCGGCTTTGGTGCGACTTTAGGCTTCTACTTGCTAGTCGGTGACTTTCTTCTCGAGTTGGTATTTGTCCTACCATCTCAAGGGATCGGATCGCGGTATCGCCATCTTCTTGTCACAATGGATTGTAATTACTCCTTTGGGACTGGCATCTTAATACATTGATATCCATAATGAGTAGCCATTAGGAATTTTGCCAAAGTTAGTCGTCCAAGTATGGCGTTATATCTTAAATGTCGAAATCGACCACATCAAAGAGATTTTCTCGTCACGAAATTACTTGGTGAACCAAATGTTAAAGGAAGAAAACTTGACCAATTGGTTTGGCGAAGATCGGTACAATCCATGGAAAGAGTATCGTCTGGGTCTTACTTTGGTCTGGGTACTTGCATGTCATCGGGGCACTCGTAAATAAAATATTTAACGAGCTTCCACCATCAACAAAACTCGATTGACCCGACAATTGTTGATGGTGGGTTCGATACGATTAGTGTCGACACGGTCGAGTCGAAGGATCGGCGATCACTCTTCTCGAAAGAAATGGTGACTTCCGAGCCACTTGATAATTTATTGACAAGAGGAGGATCTATGGAGTTTACCTCGCGTTCGTGACCTTAATTTGTCGCTTTGATTCATATCTGATGATCCCGTAGATGTGTTCAATGGTGTGTTGCGGATCTGGGCAGCATCTCCTCTTCGTCATCGAAGATTTATGACCACTTGTTTGACCTACTGCTTTCGAGGGTGGGAAGTGGTCCTTCTTGTTGTAGTAGTCTTCAAGCTTTCGTTGGAAGACCGGCGATTCTTGAAGGTCATGCCCTTCCTTTTTATGGAAAGGACACCACCTAGGCTTATCATTTTTCCGATCGGTAGCTTACCTTTGCCTCTGTCGGTGTGGCTTGGATGTGCGTGGCTCTTTATCATTCCTGACCAATACCTCCTTGGAACATTTGGGTTTTGACCCTTCATCTTATTCTTGGACTTTTTGCTTTCTTATCCTTCTTCTTACCAACCGCTTTGGCTCTCGAGATGGATTGTCTTCACGATCGATTGTGTTGTTCCACTCGACGCCTCGGAGGCGATAGCATATCGATCGGCCATTTGAAGAGTTGGCGGCAGTAGGAGGATTTAAAGCAATATCCTCTGTTATCCTTCTACTACGGACTCCTGGCAGAAAGCCACGATGGAGATGAATCGAAACTTGGAATTGAGTTATGAACTGGTAGGCGCTTGATGAGCTGGCGCAATGTCTCGTTGTCGTTCTGTCTCATCGGTGCAAGTCGTCCTCCTTTCGAGGCGATTGTATGTGCCTTGAAATTTGCGATGAAGATCGCGGAGATGTTGCCAGAATAGATCGACTCGAGTGGTTGGTTTAGTAACCCGCGATCGGCGGATCCCGAGCAGTTGGAAGGTAATTTGCCATCACATGCTCTCCTCCTCCTGCTTTGCTTTCGAGCAATTTGTTGTGTAAATTTGAAGGAATTCGATGGGATTTTGGGAACCATCAAACTTCTCCATGTTCACTTGGTCGGCAATTGTGGCCGAAGACAGCTCGGAATCGGCGAGAATGCGGAGCATCGATAATGACTTCTTGGCGCCTCCTTTGCGAAAAGAAGGGTTGATATCATCGGTGGTGCGTACTCGGCGATACCTAATGTGAGTTGACCCGACATGTAATAGGTCTCGGTCCTCTGAGGAATACTCCTCGTAGTTTATCTGTTATTCTGATTTCCATGTCGGAGTGGTGAGCGATCACCTTTCAGGAGCTTGTTGATCATCGGTCATTTGGAAGACATTTCTTGAGTAGGAGATCGACCCACGACTTCTTTGTTCGCGATTTCTCGTGGTGATATGTTGGATTGGTGGTAGCAGAAGAAGTCGTATGGATGCGACTACTTGAATGATGTCGACGAGGAGCTTCGGCTTTTCATTGTACTCGAAGCCTTTGTGCGATCTCTTGTGAAGAGGTCGTAGCTGGCGTTCGGGCTAGCTCTTGAGTTGGATTCTCGAGCAAATCATTGATGTCTTTGGAGCTCTCGAGCTTCCTCTTATTGATATTGAATCGCCCGAGCAAATTCTTGAGCTTCAATCTTCTTCCTTGAATTGCCTCAAGATTTTCCATGTTAGACTCTTGAGATTGCCTCAATGAAGCGAGAATGTCGAGATTTCCTGGCGTTCATGAAGGCGTTAGTCGTGTCACTTGATGGTGGTGTCTGGCCATTGCCACGGTATGTGTGACCTTCGGGAAGGGTCTCCATCTCGGTCTCTAGAAGAGTGATCTTGATCGAGGAAGGGCGAAGACCTCCGTTGATGATTCTCACTTGCGCTCGAGGCCTCTCCGCTTGAGAGTCGTCGAGACACCATCTGGCGACTTGGAGTAATCCTCAAGTAGGGAAGTCCGGAGTTATCTTAGTCTCGTCGGCGGAGTGTGACTGCGGAGATGGTCGAATTTGCGGGAAAAGCATGCTTGATCCCGCTCTCTCTGGCGTTATCGAGAGAGAATCACCGAGATGCTGTGAAGTCCCGAATTGTGGCTTCTAGAGCTTGCCTCACCAAGTCGGACCGCCTTAGGGAACTTGGACGCCGAGAAAAACTCTCATCGTGTCGTGAGTCCACAGGGTGTGGTCTGGTCGATTGACCCTTGCCCTTGAGAGGGTAGATTCCTCTCTTGGGCGTCTTGTTGTGGGGATAAGGATCCTCCTCAACTCCACCAGCGACATTGTCTCCTGGATCTGTGGGAAGATCCCCGGAGGCAGCAATGCCATAGGATGAGTCATCACTCGGTTCGTAACCGAATCCGGCATCCATGTCGACGTCTGCGTAATTTGCCAAGTCGAACCGGTTCTCCTCGTTCCATTCTCCTGCCATGAGTGCATGAGATTTGGAAAATAGAAGAATGTTTGACAAAAAATTACGGAAGATCCCCAGATCGGCGCCAAGCTATCGGTGTTTTAAAACCGAACTTACGTAAAGATTGTTTGATTCGGGGTCTCCTAGAATAGAATCATCTTGAGAGATTGACACGGGAATTTTATCTGAGTTCGGGCCTTCTCAGGAAGAATAACAACCCTACTCTGTGTGTGTATGGTATTGAGTGTATCTTGAACAATCGGGGAAAAACTAAGACTATTACAGATAGTGCTTGTATTCTGATGGCTCGATCCTCCTCCTTTTCTCTAGTTGCCGCCTTTTATAATGCGTGAAGGAAGCGGCGATTACTCGAGTAGCGGCGCCTCATCACCTCTTATAGCAGCGCATGTTGGTAGTAATTACGGTGTATTAATTCCTCCGTCGCTCAACGACTATATACGAGAGATAATGGGGTATTACATGCCATTATTACGTAGAATAACAGCGTATGATGGTTGTTTGAATCCTTAATCAATAAGACCCACTTGTGCTGCGGGTTCATTTGATTATAAGGTGGTCGTGGTGACCTAGTCGTAGAGAATCTCGACTATGAGGTAGTCGTAGCAAGACTTACGACTAGGGGATAGTCGTAGCATAACTTACGACTATGGGGGTGGTCGTAGAAGAACTTACGACCATCCATTTGGTTCTTCCTTCATAACATTAAGGGGGTACACTCGGGGTTCACATGGCGTCATATTTACCTATAATAAAATTATAGATAAAAGGTAAAATGAGGATTATTATATCCTCGTCAAATGCCATAGACTTCAATAGTTGATTATTTGGCTAAAACTCTCCAAACTAAACTTTTTGGTCTAAGCATGTTCTAAGCCTACAATATTTCAAATTTTATTTTATTTTAACTATGGTGACAAGGAATGACAATTCAAACTTCAACATTGACCATACAAAGGATATAGATTAACTAGGAATTTTAAAATAGGAATTAAAATAATTGAATAAAATTATGCATGCAATAATAACTAAAAATATAATTAAATAATTTAAAATAATAGGATCAAGATGTTCAAGGGTATAACTTTCCTTTCTCAAAGAACACTTCTTCTAATTCAAATTGTTAGGATTAAATAGAAATCTATCGTGAAAATAAGCCAAACTCAAATAAATTCAAATGAAAATATAAATTAATTCCAAATTAAATAATTTTGGTTTAGTTGGATAGATCTTAAATTTATAAGAATTTAGAAATTTGAAGCGATGAAATCGGAGTTAAGTATGAAGGAGAGCGAACTCTGGAAGTTTAAATCTAAAAAAACCCTAAAATAGATTTTATTAAATTTCACAAATTATTTTCTAAAGGAAATTCTCTTTATTGCATAAGTGGCGTTAGTGGCTGAAATTCATTTATCCGGCCAAATTATTTTCCTAAATAA
Source organism: Phyllostachys edulis (assembly GCA_036346405.1). NCBI lineage: Eukaryota > Viridiplantae > Streptophyta > Magnoliopsida > Poales > Poaceae > Phyllostachys > Phyllostachys edulis. The sequence goes on along the minus strand of CM070562.1, from coordinate 54,374,392 downwards.
TTCCATCTATGACAGTGGGCCCATAGTCAATGGACTTGGTCCTGAGCAGTCAATGTCCTTGGTGGGCGCGGCTCTAGAAACGATATGAAGGGGTGATGCTGTGGCGCTTTGTTGTGTGACATAGGATTGAGGCGTATGTGGCAGGGCGTGGCGTCGGCGTGGCTACGATGTGGTGAGCCACATCGGCCGTGGCCGATAGCGGTGGTGTTGAGCTCATGCCGTGCTCTGCGCACCTGGCGAGCTACGTGAGTGTGCACAAAATGAAGATAATATAATCTTTGGTGCTAATGTGCTACCTTGCGGAGGAGGCGTGAAGGAGTCACCGTGACGAGCAAAAAAATGGTGGCGAAGCTAGAACAAGCGGTGATGGCGTTCGAGGGTTCTCCGTGAAGGGTGCCTACGAGGTAGGTGACGTCGAGGCAATCTTGATGGTGGTCGGCGGCGGGGCATCGTCGGCGGTGAGAGATTTCACGATGGAAGAACTTTGGGCTTGAGCTCCATCTCAAAAATTCCGCAGAACTAGGGCGATTGGGGAGAAATGAGTGGTGGCATTGGGATGAGGAGGCGAAGGCGGTCTCGAAGCTCCTATTTATAAGGCTCGGGCAAGACCAAGGCGGCATAGGGCACAAGTTGGCCCGCAGCGACATCGCCGGCAGTTTTAAGGAATTGATGGCGAGGTAAAGGAAGGTGAAGGCCGTATGAGGCGTGAATTGACCACGATGATTTAAATCTTGTCGAAATCGGGAGATTGATTCTGTTTTGATGGTTTTGGAAAGCTCGAATGACAAAAATGGCGGACACGTAAGAGCTTGAAAGCAGCGAAGAAGGAAGGTGGGAGGCGAAGGTGGCGTGGCGCAAAGCGGGCCCACATGTAAGCGGCTGTGAGAGGAACAATCGGACCGTCCGAACATGCTTATGAGTGACAAGCGGTCCCCACATGTTAGCGGCGTTGAGAGGAAGGAACATTTGGACCATCCGAACATGCATAAGGCGATGGCGGGCCCACATGTCGAGCGCTAAGAGGAAGAGCGTTCGGACCGTTACGAGCAGAGCGTGAGGGTGGCGAATAGGCCCCTTACGTCGAGAGAAAGAGAGAGGTGAGAACGCAGCGGGAGAAGCGGTGAAGCGGTTGTGCTGCGATGTGGAAATAGGGTTGGGCTGAGATAGATTATTAACAGGAGTTTAAATTTAAATTGATTTAGAGATTTTATTAATTGATTAACTCATTTAGGCTTTAGAAAATGGCAAATAAAATCCAAAAATTATGAGAAAATTCACAGAAATTCTTTGAGACATTTTGGACTTAAATAAAATAGTTCCAACTTTTAATTGGTAATTAAATTTGTAATTAATTTTATTTTGGCCTTAAAATAAATAGGAAAAAGCTTTTAAAATTCTAGAAAATTCCAATAAAATAATTAAATTTTATTTTTAAATGGAAAATGAAAATTGGGCTATTACACCATGTCTTGTTCTTTGACTAGCTCGAATTGTGACTTCTACTCATGAGTAGTTTAGTCTTTGCTAGATGAGCTAAAATTATAAGATAACTTGAACTAAAAACTGTAATTTGTGGATCTTTTGGTTAGTAGCAACTCTAATGATCCTTTTATGACACTTATCATGTTAAAATAGCTTTGTTCAATCTTGAATCTTGGTTGAACTTTAGTTCCATTACTAGTTTTTTCTTGAACCATTAGGTTACTCCTCCTAGGAATTTATGGCTCGGGTCAGGTATTGCTTACAAACTCAGGAGTATCTTTTGCTCTTAATCTAGTGCAAATTGAAAAATAAAGTGTAACAAGATTTGTACTCATGTGAGCTTAATTTTGTGCTAAGCGATTTTCACGAGATTGCTTGCTTAGAGATAGTTTGATGATCTAGATGATCTCATACTGAATTGCTTGTCATATTTTGATATGAACCTCAAGATTTGTCGTCTTGGTTGAAGCTTAGGGGGTAGTTGTGGTGGATCCTAGTCAAGACTTGCTCCACTCGATAAACTTCTAAGACAACTTCAACATGTGCTATCAATTGCAAAATGATACAAATGTGTAGAAGTATAGGTGCTTGAGGTATTTTGAGCGAGAATGATTCATTTTGGAACTTATAGCCTCTAGAATGATCAATTGTATCTTCTTGGTCTCATATTGACCTTTTGACATGGCTTGGCTCATTCTAGGATAAATTTAGATGAACTTGCTAATTGTGAAGTTTTGCATAACTTGTAATAAATTTGATTACTTCATCTTGTGCTATCTTGATTAGCTTGGCTATAGATGTTTAGATATGACATTCATAGCTTTTCATACTTGATATGCCTTGTGCAATTAAGAAATGCTAGTTTGTTCATTATTGAGTAATCTCAAAGTTTCTTGTTCTCAAAAGTAAAAAATAAAAAATAAAGCCACTCTATTTCATTTCATACATGCTCCTTCTATGCATCTTAGAATTGAAATCCTTAGATGAGAAGAAGGCGTAATTTCTTAATGACTCCATTGTCAAACGGGGAGAAGAATTGGCAAAAATGAAAAAAGGAGAGATGTAAAAATGGAAAATTTGGGGAGAAAATTGAAAAATCCAAAATTTCTTAACTTGAATTGCAATGTTTGAATCCGCATAAACATCAAAGGTCAAAATGAACAATTGTACTTTTATGTGGACCTTGAGTGAAATTTTTTGTATCCTCTCTTGAATCGAAGCTTTCATGCACTCTATTGCCTCATCTAAGTTGCTTTTGCATTCCTTGAGCCTTCTTGGTTATTTTCATGGTTTTTCTTGCTTATGGACCAAGTTGTCTCTTTGTGCGAAAACGAGTGAGTGCTTTTCAAAACTACTTCCAATTTGCAGTTTTGGGAAGTTGCCAATCGTTCATCAAGGGGAGATTGTGATGTTATGGGGATGTACTCCTAATCTCAATGTGCACAATTGGCAATAGTGTCGGCGTTTGGCGAAAGCCTCATTTTGGGATATTCATCTTGTTGTCGGACTTGAGGAGGTCGACCGGCCAAGGTAATGATCTGGTAGCCAAATGATGATCTGACCGGCCTATGCCCTTGGTCCGATCAGTAGATGGGCTAGCGGTCTGTTGGTCATTTTGAAAAGTGGAATTTTGGTGTCGGCCAAAAATCACGTATGGTAGTAAGTGAGAGATTGCGTTTGCACTTGGTCTCATGATTTTTGGAGTTTTGAGCGAAAGTAGATAGAGTTTGAATTCGAGAGGGTTCATATTTGAGGGCTAGAAATTTGGCTAAGTCTGTGAGGACCCGGCTTATTTGGCTTGTAATGCTTAGTCATCCATTGACCCTAGCATCACAAACAAAATAACCCGTGTCTTGAGATATGTATACTTCCCAATGCAGATATACACACCCTTTACAAAATTATGCATCAATTTCATACAAGACATAGAACCAAAGCACGAACTAGATTAAACAAAGACTTACGAAAAAGAGAGTTATTACGCCAAATAACAACTAAGAAAGATAAATAACGGCGGAAGCAAAAAGCCATAAGATGGCGATAAACAAAAGTCATACGGTTTGCCTAAAGCCCACAAGGCAACCGGCCAAGGTCACCAAGCTAGTCGTCAAACTCACGCACATCTCACAAAAGTAAAGCCCTAGGGATCCACCTCCTTTGTAACAAATTAATTAAGCAAATCAAATGAGTACAAAAATATACTCGTAAGACTTACGTGTAGTGTAACAGAACCTATACATATGCTACATGCAAGCTTCTTTAAGTGGAGGCTATAGGTTGTTTTCGACATAAAGCAAGTTTTCATTACATAATAATTAAATAGATTCAAAGCAGTTTTGCAATTCATTTTAATTTGCAAATAACTGACTAGACAATAACATAATAACCATAGATAGATGACAACAACAATCATGGAAGTGACTAACCCAATAGTCACCACAACAATAGCATGAATTACCCATTCATACCACCCATGTCAAATTTTAATTAAAGGTTATAGTCTAACTCTCGAAAGACCTCCCCAAGCGTGTCCATAACCTAGGACAAGGCTATTCGAATAGTTTGAACCCTACAGGGGTGTACCAATGTACCCACACGTCAGACCGCCTTTTCGCCAAGCTATTAGCACACTTCCTTTGGTATGTTGGCACGGCTAAGTCCTACGAGACATTTCCAATATTGTGTGTCAACAACGAGTCGCCCATATGGGGATACAACCTCCCCATACGTTGATGCTGTAACACCCCAGCTCAACATTGAGCCTGAAATGCTACTAAAATAAAATTAAACAAAACTAAACTAAGACCATTTACCAAATTTTTCAGCGAGAACCTCCTTTGTATACTTTCATATCTGAGGTTTCAACACTAAAGATAACATTATCAATAATCCAGTATCCAAATTCATTCAACATGCAAGATAGACTATTCTGTTAAAGCAATGATAAGCATAATCCCAAATCGCTAATCTCATTATTACAGATAAGCCAAAGCATTCAATGAAACTATAAGTGAAGCTCAACAGTTTGCTTATTTAAAGAATATAAACTAAATGATGTTCTTTCTTTAGGATGAATGGAAGTGAGTACAACTCAACCAAAACTACTCCCTCCCATGCATGCCGATCTTGCCTGTGGTACCTAAAAACACAACAAAGCAAGAGTGAGCCCAAAGACTCAGCAAGTGTCACCAAGAAAAACTAAAATTACAGTATAGCATCAACAATCCAAAAGAAGCATTACACTAAAGATAATTCTCATGCTTATGTAATGCGATCATGCAATGCACCTTTCAATCTTTATCTCTTTTAGCATTTTACGGTGTCACGAGGTATACAACCATCGATGTATACCCATGCACATGCCCTCAGCACGGGGACCAAACCTATACTCCATGAGTATAGGGACCATTACCCATCATCTTCATGATGGGGATCTCTCTCAATGCCCACGTTCCTGACGTGGGGACCCTAACCGTCATTTGCATGGCGGGGACCTCAACTATATGTACTTGGTCACCACGTGACCAAGTCTCGAATATCTTTCAACATGCGTATGTACTATGATCCTATCTTCCATATATAAGAATCAACAAGTACATACCACAACTCTGAATCCCAAATAACATGTAAGGCATAATCAACATAGATAGGAAAGCTTTAACCATAACATGCATTCACCATGTTCTATTCAAATTCATCACACTATCATCCGTGTATGACTAGTACTATTCAAGCATAAACAATCCTAACAATCAATCATCATTATACTCTGATCAAGATACTTGCCTCAGCCGTGCGGAAGCAGCGGACACGAAGAGGCGCTGCCCTGGGTCCAATCCCTCACCTGAACATAATTATGAATCAAGCTAAGATAACCATGCTGGACCCAAGACATATATAATAGCTCAAGCGAAAAAGACAAACTCTCAAGCGCCTTCCTAACGTCCCACATCTAATAACCGATCTGTTCCCCACATGGACAGTTCACTCCCAAAATTCATAACTTTCACTACAGGGGTCCAAATAAGGTGTTATAGGACTTTCTGGAAAGATAATTAAATTTTCCAACGAAACCTAGTTGAGTGTCCCTTCGAATCAGCCATCTAATACCCTATCAAGCCAAATTAAAATACATCAATTTTCACGTCGGGTTCTCTGGACAGTACACTAAAACCACCATAACTTTTGCTATGAAAGTCCAAATAATACGTTATTTAGCTTTCTGGAATGGTATAGAGATTACCCACATTTTTGTTATATCAAGATCCTCTAATTTCATCTTTAACTAATGGCTTAACCAGGTTTCTATAATCTGTCGGATGTTGACAGTTTATCAAGACATCGACACTAAACAATTCATATCTCCTGACCGTTAATCGGATTTGGGCGTTCTTGGCGGCTATGTAAAGCTAAGGACATGACCCAGATATCTCTAAGAGAGTGGATCCCCAGATTCTGCTTCTAAATACACGAAAACTGCCGTCCAAAATTCTGGACAGAATGGGATCTAAACAACCGATCTACTAACGAATTCAAACACGCCTTAAATTCGAAACATACAACGAGGGAGGATCTTCGTTACCCTTGAAGAACCGCTGTAGATCGCGACGAAGCCCGTGAACCTTTCCCTTCCCTCTCTTCTTCTTCCCTTCCCTTTTCCTCTCTTCTTCTCCCTTCTTCTTCCTCTCTTTTCTTTCTCTTCTTCTTCCTTCTCTTGGTAGAGCAGCAGGGAGGGGTGGCTGCTACAGTACCGCATGCTACAGTGCATTACGGTACTGTAGCAAAACTAGGGTTTTGGGAAAAGGTACTCCCCTCTTGATTCCACTAAAAAGGCTGGCCCATATGGCTAGGACGCCTTGGGCCGAAAGCCTAAGGTCCAATCCTCCCTCAATAGATTCTAAATTTTTTGAGTAATTTTCCTCTCCAATTTAATGTTGTTCTCTCTAAACTTTATTGCATTCACTTGAATATTCGGGATATTACAAAACCCCCTCTAATCCTCTGTTAAACTCTTTTCTATTTGGTCCTTCTTCCCAATTTAAATATTCTCTCGTGAATACTCTTTCGAACCCATCTGGGGTATTACAGATCTTGAGAGTCATCAAAGATGCTCACCTCCTTATACATATGGTGCTCCTTGCGTGGATAAACCCCACTCTGCTCATCCAATAGCCCACCATGCAACTCGAAGCTAACACACGCTAAAGTACTTAGTCAAGAGGTCCCATATCCCCTCGTGTGGTTAGCATAAAATTGCTTGGTTTAGTGTAACAAGATGTCCGGTCCTTGTTGACTTAGGCACCATTCCACATACCAACAAATCACACCATCATCCATTGTGCCCAGGTCCAAATAGTTTCATTTCCAGTTTTGTTTTGACTTTACAAATTAACAAAGCACAAGTGCTGGACATAATGGAATAATAATTAGATTTGTGTGATCAAGATCATCGACTAAGTCGATGACCGCCCAATCTACATAATCTAAGCATTTCTAAGCAATACCAACACGTGATCTACTAAGTGACAAGAGCTCATCCAACGAACTCTAATCACAGCAGTATATTCCTAGGCATAGTAGTAGAGATTGAACATTTACCTACAGAGTATGCATCTATAGGATCAACTAATCGACAATAATTTAACAACAAAATAGAGCATGCATACATACACTTTGCAAACAATATATTAGACTTTGAAAGTAATAGGATTAAACATGATCAAACTACTTGCCTTGCTGGAGCTGCACACTATGCTACAAAGGGTCACTCACGGGATCAACGCACTCGTGCGGCACCTAACGGCGAAAAAGAACCGATAATAACGAGGAAAAACGAAAATACTCCACAGCAAACTCCTCCAAATGCTTTGAAATTTTTACAAAAGCAAGAGCATGATATTTAAAGAATTTAGCAACAAGAACCAATTGATTTGGATTCTTAATGCAAAAGTTATGGCCAAAACAATTTTGCTCAGCCTGGAAAATGCTGGAAAATTCAAATCGATTACTGTTTATCCGAATTAAATTCTCAAGCACAATTTTCCAAATAGGTGTTTCATCTGGGATTTTTATGGTAAGTAAAACACCTCATGAGATGAATAACACAATTGAGTTCACCTCATTTGGAGCTAGTATGCATTTTCTATGATTTTTCAAAGACATGCACACAAGAACAACACAAATTGCACCCACCAAGATTTTGAAAATAGTGACATGCCTAAATCCTGTTCTACCATTTAGTGTACTAACAGAGGAAGCCAACAAAAGTGGATGCACTCAAAAAGGATCTATTGAGAAATACTTATGCAATTTACAAGTTAAATGCAACATTTAGGGCAATATTTAAAACCTATTTCTAACTAAATTTTCAAATCCATTTTTTGGAGCCGAACTAAGCTTACAACCATTTTTAGATTAAAGCTCAGTTCAAACCAGAGCTAGCAAAATTTGAATCAACTCAATTGGAGCTAAATTGAATTAGTTATGAAATTTTGAAGTTTATTACCTTTTTAGGTTCACAAATAAATCCCAGGAATTTCCTAAAATCAAAACGCAGCGTGGGCCAAACTGGGCTGTTGATCTTGCATCGCACGGCCCAAGATGAACAGGGCAATGCACTCGCACTTTTCGCTGCGAGATCGACCAACGTGGACCGTTGATCTTGAATCAACGGCTTTGAGTTGAATCGCCTTGGCGCGTTTGGAATCCCGCGCGAAAGCGGCGGCGTGTGGACCGTCGATCGCGAGATGGGCGGCTCACGATAAATGCCACACGATGCACCGCTAACCTCGCGAATCTCCGCCGTTGATCTACAAAAGGGCGGCCCGCGCGAACGAAGAACAAACGCGCTCACGCGATCGAGGCTGCGGATCTTAAAGGCGGACGGCTCACGAGAACCCACGTCGCGCCGCAGCTAACTCTTGTGATGGCGGGTCCGACAACGCTCGTCGGCTTCAGCGGCAAAACGCCGGTGACCTAAAGCACGACAGCGCGATCGATGCCGACTACTGGTGCGCAATAGCGGTCGCGCCCATTGGTACCACTCACACTGCGGTGGTGGACGAGCGGCTAGCTAGAGAGGCGGCGCTATACGCCGGCCAAAACCAAACACAAAGGAAAGCTCCGCAGTCCATTCAGCGGGTGCCCAGCTCCTAGGGACTACCGAGGTTACGAAGGACGCGAGAGGGAGAGAAGCTGAGCTGCCGGCGGCAAGCACCATGACAGCGATGACGGCGACAACGGTGAGACAACTGAGCATCGAGAGAGACCGCGCCATCGGGATAGCTCACACATGGCTCAAGGATGGTTCGAGCAAGGAATCGAGAAAATGGAGCACTCACGCGACGGAGGCGAAGAGGGGTTGATTTGGCGAAAAGGAAAACTCAATTTCAAGCTGCTCCTGTGGACAACCAAAATTGGATGAGGTTAATACTCCAAGAGGTTAGAGGAGCAAGTTTGGAGCAAAGAGAGGAAGAAATGCCCTTTGAGACCTTGCCTTCACCGAAGAGCTTGAGGAGCGACAATGGTGGTGAGGTGGTTTTGACGAATGGAGCTCAACCAAGCACGATGGGTGCAAAGACAGAGCTGCGGGGTGGTGAAAAGAAGCTAAGGAAGGGAGAGGGCTTAAGTAGCAAAGAGGCGAAGAGGGCAGGCGGATGCTCGGGGAGGTCGCGGTCCATGCCCTCTCTGCACGACTTGGCGGCAGGAGCGGTGAGAAGAGGACTTTTGGGGAAGAACACGTTGTGCATTTAATGCTCCCACCCGTTGGCGAGGGCCTTGAGTGGACAAAGCGCTTATCTTGCCACGTTGCTCTCTGCCATGGTGACCGCATTGTGGCTGCGCCCGCGTGAGACCGAGTAGGGGACGGCGTGGCCGTTGGATTTTAATCGGGCGGCTCCCACGTGGCCGAGTCGGCCTGACCCGCGACAACGTGGACCCGCGATGGCGATCAGCGGTCGCGGCGATCGCGCCAACACGCCCACACCGGTGCGGCTAGTTGACTCGACCGAGTCGGTTGGCTCGAGCCCGAGTGTGGTTCGCGCTGAGGAATAGTCTGAACCGGTTTAAGTTTGAATTTTGAAAGTTTGAGTTTGGAGGAAGTTTTAGAGGTAGCAAACTAACTCCAACAATTCTGAAATTTTGACTAGAGGGTCCTCACTCCAGGATTAAGCTTACATAAAATTTTTAGAGATTTTTATGCACTGAATTTTTCTCAAAAAATTCCTTAAGGTTATGTTCTAGGGTTTGACCAATTGAAAAAGCTGGTTTGACTTGCCCCAAAAATTATCAAATAATTTCTAAAAATTATGAAAGTTTTTAGAGGGTCACACATCATCCCTAGAACCAAGGAAAAATATTTCTAAAGGTTGGCACAAGATTTGTGATAAAGTGGAATAAGGGTTTGACTTTAGTCAACAGGAGGTTTAGGTGTTTGAATTCCACAACCCTTGATAAGAATTATAGAAAAGTTCAAGAGTTTCAAGATGTGAGAAAAGTTTTAATTTCTACTCATTTAATTATATTTAAACAAACACCCATATTTGGTTACATTTGGAACACAAACCTTGGTTTGGTTACATTTGAAACACACACCCATATTTGGGATGTTACAAGTCCTAAGCGATCCTAGCGGCGGTGTCGAGGCAAGCCGAGGGTTAGTGGTTTGACCAGCCGAGGCCCGTTCATGCAGGGCGGAGGTGAACTTCGTGGGTTAGGCCAAAGTCATGGGTTTTAGTGCATATATGTTGCATGATGCATGTATTGTCTAACGTGGGTCAAGTTGTGAAAAACTTGTACACGGAAATGAGTTTTGGTTTATTGTTGTGCGGTGGCTTGAGTGAGGTCGAGCGATCAAGAATATTGGGTGAAGTCATTGGACTCAAGCATGGCGCAAGATGGACAAGGATGACCGAGCAGGAAGTTCGGTGTATTTGGTTGCATCAAGTGGCACGAGGGTCGGTGGAAGTGCCATGGTGGTTCTAGTGAGAGCAGATGGGAGAGACTTCTTGACAAGACAAGAACCATTGATCAACCTACACATGACGAAGTATGGGATTGCTTCACGATGATTGGACTCGGTCTTGGAGATGGATCGAGAAAGGGTATTTTGGTATCTTTACCAACATCTTAGGGTTGGTGACATTTGGAGAAATTACAGTGTGAGACGGTGCAAGGAGAGATGTTTTAGGTCAAGTGAAGATGATGATCACGAAGAGATGGATTTAGAAACCCGGTTCGCCATCTACTTTGAGAAGCGTGTAGGAGAGTAGTCCCATTTGTGCGTGGGCTTACTTGAATGCCTTGTCGTCCATCAATCCTCAAGTCTAGAAACCCTAATTTGTGATTTAGGGCTAGGAGAGGAAAGTGGAAAGGCTAGAGTTTGTGAGAGATGGATGATTGAGTGCTCAAGTGTTGAGCTTTTGTCCTCCATAGTGGAGTGACTATAAACCAATAATCTCTTTGTAACGTCCCATTTTCGAACGACGAATAGTGTTTACCATTTGGTTCTTGATTTTCAAAAAGTAATTCAAGTTTGCTTGTATTTTCAAAACTTCTAGCTTCTAGCTAAGCTCGGGTTTGTGTTTCAAACCTTTTTGCAAATTCCTGAATTCAAATTCGAGTTTGAATTCCTCTTTTCGGATTTTGGCCCATTTCTCAATTTGTGCCCTCCTCTTCTTGGGCTCGGCCCGCTTCCTCCTCTAGGCCTGGCCATTTCCCTGGCCCATCTCCCTTCCTCCCTCAACTGGCCCAGCCAGCTCCGTTTCGGCCCACCTCCTTCCTGGCCCGGCTCCCTTCCCCTACCATCTTCTTCCTTGGCCAGTGCCCATGTGCCGCTTGAGTAGCCGCCTGCACCTCTGCCACCATGGCGCCGCCTCCTGCTTCCTGGCGCCCTTGTGCGTGCTGCTTGTGCACACCTACCACATCGCCTCCGCCACTTGCTCCGGTCGCTAAAGTCGCTGTGCCCCTTCCCCGTGTGCTTTGCATGAGCGCTAGCGCGCGTGGCCAAGACCCACGCCCGCGCCTGCCTTGCACCCACTCCCTTGACCCCGGCTCCCCTCTGTCGCCTTGTCCCATTGCTCTGCCGTTCCCACCAGCTCCGCCCCGCGCAAGTCGTCGCCATCGTCATCCCCCTCGTTGCGCACGCATTCACCCATGCCTTGGTTGCCTCGGGACCAATCTCCGCCTCAATGACTCCCTTGCCTCCTTGCTTGGCTATAAGAGAGCCCCTTCACCTCCCTTGCTCTCCCCCTATAGCTTTCCTTCTTCTTCACCGAGACAAGCCGGAGCCAAAGCCGCGCTCCGTCCTCACAGCCACGCCGCCTCGCCACCGTCTAGGCGCTCAAGCGATGCTCTCCTGTGCCACCACCGTCACCGGTGTCCCAGGACCCAAGGACCTCATTCACCCTCTCAATTTTCCTTTTGACCGCAGGGGCTCGCCAGAACGCATCTCTTCTCCGATTCCGGCCGGTTCAAGCTTCCCCGCCGTCATCTCCTCTTGAAGTGCCTTGGCCCAGTGCGGCGCTGGAGCACTACCTCGATGTCCTCAACTTCCCCAACCACCGGTGGAGCTCCCGCCACCCTAGGCGCCGTTGTCACGAGCCGCCTGGATCTCGTCGTCGGCCCGCTCCGGTACTCCTCCGCCTCCACAGACACCATGGTAAGCCTCCTTGGACCTTCCTAGTGCCCGTTCTTGCCTCCCCTTCCTCTCTTCTCCCTCCGGCCACCGTCGCTGCCATCCGGCCCCATGCCGGGCCGCTCCCATCGCCGCCAGCCCCTCCTCAGCACCGCCCCGGCCGTGACGCCTCCTCCCTTCCCCGGAAGCCTGTTTTGCCCGTCCACGCCGCCTTAGGCCACCGCTCACTTCTTTGGCAAGACCACGGCCGTCGCCCACCTTGCTCCTTGTTCTCCTTTGTGCTCTCTCATTCTCTCAATGGTCAAGTGGGCCCCTGCCTTTAGGGGTTAATGGATGTAGTAATCTATTAGCTCACCTTCCAATTTGACAATCATGCAATACTTAGCTTTGGTTTTGAGATGAGCAACCAATGACCAGTGGGCCCCTCAAGTCAGTGAGACATGTTCTCTCTCCTTTCTCTTTTCTTAATTTATTTCCAATTCAAACTTCAAAAATCCGTTCTCCTCGTCGTAACTCCAAAAATTATGAAATTTGTTTCTAAAATTTTGTAAATTCAAGATCTTGCTAATGGCATAGGTCTTGTTTAATTTGGAGTTCATTTGTTAATTTTTAGTATTTATTTCCTCTCCTGCTTGTTGTGCCTTTTTACGTCGTTAAATAGAATAGAATTGAAGAAGCGGAGATCTCTAACTTGATCAAGAACAAGATTATCAAGACTCTCTTACCTATAACCAAAGGCGAGTCAATACTTGATCATTTTTAGCCTATATTTTATGTAAATTATATTCATTTAAAATACCAAAATTGCATGCTTAATTTTTAATCAAATGTATGTTAAAGATTAAGGTAGTTAAATACCCATTTGATGATTAATTATTGATAATACCATCCTTTGATAATTGAACCCATGAATCCTTGTCACCCTAGTAACTATATGGTAATTACTAGTTATAGGTTGTACTTAGCGATAAGTGATAAGGATCCACCTAGTTGCTTAGATGAATCATTTGTTGGTCCAATCTTTCACGGTACACTTGAAGATCATTAGCAATCTTGTAAACCAATTCGATGAATTGAATTGTAAGAAAATCAATACACACACAAACTAATCTAATAGATTGAATTGCAAGTAGTAGCCTTGGTCAATAGTACTCGAAGCAAGAGATAGATATCTTGATCTCGCTCTCAATCTTACTCCTCAATCTCTCCAACTCATATCACAACTCATGAACACACGATATCTTGAAAGCGGCTTTTCTGATTTTTTATTATCTAAATCATAACTTGTCCATCTATATGAATGCGGCCATGGGGGTTTATATAGCCTCCCATAAGCACAAGACTTGGATGAATAGTATCGAGCTGCTGCGATACTCCTAGTCAATTACTATTCATGTGAACAGTATCCGAGTCGGTTACTGTTCACGTGAACAGTAAACCGAACCTAAAAATACTTTCTTTATTTAGAATATTAATCACCAATTGGTTGTCTGCGAATTGGATCCAAACTGAACCAACCCACATGCCATGTTCTGGCGTCCTCTCCATGCATGGCCAAGTCTCCTCTTGGTTTCCCTTGTATTGTGGGCTTTCCTTCTCTTAGCTTCTTACGAACTTGTTCCATGCACTTGATATTTCTTTTGGCGCCAATGCAACCCTTGCTACCTGTCACCACATGTCTTTCTTGATTGCCGCATGTGCTAGGGTTTTATCTCGAAACACGTTCCTCTCGTTGGCAGCATCCCCATCCACTTTATTGGCCTTCACAATGTTTTGTTTTACCTTTTGTTGTAAAACAACACCAATTCGCCAATTTGAGTGCTAGCATTAGTTTGCAATTTAGGGATGCAAACCAATGCTTTGGTAGTAGTTATGGCGTATCATCCTCCCTTTCTTCAAGAAAAGACGTCCTCGCCTTTTGTGTAACCTTAGGAATCTTCGTTGGAGTAGTCTTCACGATCGCCTTTTAGTGATGATCTCCTCAGCACAAATAGAATTCTCTGGCATAGGACACATGGTATATGATCTTCCCTGATGCACCAAAGAGTACTTGTTGGACCTCCCATGGTGCGTAGCATTGCGATCATCTTGCCACGGACGCCCAACGACAAGTGACATGTATGCATAGGCATCGGCGTCACACTCCACTTTGTCGTGATAGTCTCCCAAAAAACAAACTTTGACACGATGAGTAATTTTCAGTTTACCAACATTATGCAACCATTGTGCATAATATGGTTCTGGATGTCGCCATGTTGTCAACCCCAAAGCTTGCACCAAATTATTGCTAATGATATTGTTGTAGCTTCCACCATCAACGATAAGCTTGCAAACTTTGCCATTGATTTTGCACTCAGATTTGAAAACATTGGTTCGCTGCCCCGTTGTGAGAATGAAAGTGTTGTCAACTCGAACCGTCTTGGTCAGCATACAAAGACTATCTTGTGGTGCCTCACTAGTAGTTTTGTCATCATGAAACGACACCTCTTGCTGTTTTTGGGTAGAAAGAAGCGTCGCCAATTCTGATTTCTTCTATTCTTCCTTGGCCAACCGTTCTTCTTCACGTTTCTTGGCCTTTAGCCTTTGCTGCTGCTCTTTAATGTCTTCTTGGGCCTTGTCTCAATCATTGTCTATCTTCAAAGTACCTTGGCGAGGACCAAGATGTAATATCCTTCCGTGTTCCTCTCCATGGAAAGGAGTACCGCATGACGGGCGTGATGCAACTCGGTGTATGTCTTTGTTCTTTCAACCAATATGCACCAATCACCAACGAACATGCTCTCATATGCATAGGAATCATGTCACAAGTAATAACAGCAGTATACCCATCCAAAGAAAATTTTACCTCCACTTGTTTTGTGATCGGAATGTGCTTGAACCTCCAAAGCAATAGATATGGCTCTAGATGTGGCTTTGTGATCAACCCCAATATGTCCACAAGTGTTTGGCTTGTAGCGTTTGTCAAGCTTCCCGTATCGATCATCATAGCACAATCTGTGTTCCCTACTCGACACCGATTGAAGAATATGTAGCTCGGATCGTGGAGTGGATCCTCCTCACATTGATCTATAGTGTAGCTAAATTGCATGACCAACTTCATGTCGCCGTCATCGGCCATGTCGATACTTGATCTTCAGCGACAACGAAATCTGGTGAGCAATGAAGCTCGATACCACGATAAGGATCCACCTAGTTGCTTAGATGAATCATTTGTTGGCCCAATCTTTCACGGTACACTCGAAGATCGTTAGCAATCTCACAAACTAATTCGGTGAATTGAATTGTAAGAAAATCAATACACTCACAAACCAATCTAATAGATTGAATTGCGAGTAGTAGCCTTCGTCAATAGTACTCGAAGCAAGAGATAGATATCTTGATCTCGCTCTCAATCTTACTCCTCAATCTCTCCAACTCATATCACAACTCATGAACACACGATATCGCCAAAACAGACTTTTACGATTTTTTTATTATCTAAATCATAACTTGTCCATCTATATGAATGCGGCCATGGGGGTTTATATAGCCTCCCATAAGCACAAGACTTGGATGAATAGTATCCCGACTCGCTCTGATACTCTAGTCCGATTACTATTCACGTGAGCGATATCAGAGTGAATCTTCGTTCACGTAAACGATAAACCGAACCTAAAAATACTTTCTTTATTTAGAATTTAAACTACTCTAGTTTTGGAATAAAAATATTAATCACCAATTGGTTGTGCGAATTGGATCCAAACCGAACCAACCCACATGCCATGTTCTGGCGTCCTCTCCATGCATGGCCAAGTCTCCTCTTGGTTTCCCTTGTGTTATGGGCTTTCCTTCTCTTAGCTTCTTCGCGAACTTGTTCCATGCACTTGATGTTTCTTTTGGCGCCAATGCAACCCTTGCTGCCTGTCACCACATGTCTTTCTTGACCGCCTTGCATGTGCTAGGGTTTTATCTCGAAACACGTTCCTCTCGTTGGCACATCCCCATCCACTTTATTGGCCTTCACAATGTTTTGTTTTACCTTTTGTTGTAAAACAACACCAATTGCGCCAATTTGAGTGCTGGCATTAGTTTACAATTTAGGGATGCAAACCAATGCTTTGGTAGTAGTTATGGCCGTATCAATAAGCTAGTCTTGCTTAAGTCAGGGACATTAAATATCCCAATCATCATCTTTTAAACATAAAAGTGGTTTTGGAAAGTCATTGAGGAAATGACCGAGATGGTTGAATTGATGTATTTTTACTCCTCAAAACCCTAATTGTTGTTACTATCTCGGCGAGATGGTTTGATGAATGATATGTTGATGGGTGCTAATGTAGCCCAAGGAATAATGGTATATAATATAAACCGCCCGAGATAACCCTAAGGACTTAATCTTATCATGACCTCCGTGTAAAACAAGTACAACCATAAGTCGCAAATTGCAACTTGGCTTAGTAAATTTGTTGAACCACGAAAGTCATCTCATTTGGAGAGGCGATGGTATTGTGCAAGTGTGGACACAATTCAGCTTGAATGGGACACCAAGGAAGGGTGAGAAGTGCACCTTTCGACTTGTCGTGGGGCGACATCTGCACAACTTATGGGACCCACCGCAAATGCGGCCCATATGGGTGAGATGATGGAAGGGGCGAGATATTTGAAAGGTTATTGTAGCGGTCGCTCAACTACATGACTAAGGAATCATGTGGGAGTAACGAGTATGACTATCTCTTGTGGGTATAGTGTACAACCTCTATAGAGTCTAAAGCTGTTTTAAGCAGTAGCGCCTATGGTCAAAAGGTGGACATGGGAACTTAACTAGAGTTAGTTCTATTTCAAAAACTTTTGTGGGTGGAATGAAAAATATGGTGGGCTCACCTAGCCCGAGATTGGATTTTTTACGAGTTTTGAACTCAATGGTGTTAATGAGTAGAGGTAACTCCAATCAAAAGAAGCATACGGTATAGGTTCCGACGGAGGGAACCTCTACTGAAATAATTATTGCACAATTACTATCTTTAATAAAATGCAATTTGGTTAAAAATGCTAAGTGATAGGACTTTGTAATTATGATAATTGAAAATATTGCTTTAGCAAATAAAGGAACCTGAGCCATCCTTGTTAAGCCTTACATGTATATTATTGCATCTTATGTGTTGGCTCGCGAGCACGGAAGTTGTGCTCATTCTCGCTCTTTCCCCCAAAACCCTTAGAAGCAGGAAATCCGGGAGATAACGCTTACTACAAGGATCCGGAAGTTGAAGGCCGAGGAGATGATGAAGCGTAGTTTAGTCTTTAGTTGTTCTAGTCTTGCCTCGATCCATTTGACTCCTTTGGTGCTTGCATGCATCCTATATTACACGAGTCTTTGGGTAATATTGGGCCTTTATGGGTTGCCCTAGTCACTTGCTGTGGAGAGATGTGCTCTCACCCTTTTGCTTTTGTTGTCGCTTCCACTTTTGTAATGTAATCATTTGGTTTGTTCGCCCTTATTGTAAAACTTGACCCGATCGGTCTATGTAAACTCGATGTGTTAGTTAATAAATGGTATGGTTTCGTCATGTATGAAATAATTCACAATGTGCTGTGAGTGCTATCTCTTGATCCGGGAATAGCACAATATTGCCTGAAGGATTTGGATTCTTAGAAAAGCGGTCCGACACTCTTAAAACAATCAAAGCAAGATTTCCTTTAAGATGAATTCTCTTTTGTTCTTGCTCTCTCTTTGATACCTTTTGAAATTGGAATAATTGATTATTTGTCACTGCAAAAGGGTGAATTTACGATTTGCCACTGTATGTGAGTATAACATGTTGGTCCTGGGACCACATGTCATACTCACATCAGTGGAAAATAATCAATTACACATGTTTGGCAGTGGCAAATAATCGAATCTCCCTTTGAAATTTTGTGTTCCTTTGGTTTCCTTGGATATTTTGCTGTGATCTAGCTTACTAGGACGTGTAAGAATCCATCTAGGACTACTCTTAGGAGCCCGCTGATCAGATTGGCCAAGTGGGGCGGTCAGACCGGCCTTAGTGTCGTGTGTAGGCGTTTTTGTCTTGGGGTTTATTGATTTCAACACAATACTTCTATTGTGCTTGTATTTCTGATCTTCGTAACTTCTATAGTGCTGCTGAGGAGAAGAATAAGTTAAAATCGGTCGAGGTAAAACAAAAGTAGAGTTTCTATTACCCTCCCCCTCTTATCGCCGTTCGGGTCCAATAGAAGCTGAGGCGCAGAGACGAAGAGAATCTTGCTGCTGTGGCCATGGCGGAAGGAGGCCTGATGAGGAAGAGAGACGGGCAATTGGTGGTTCGATGGGTCATTCTAGTGGACTGATTGATCTGTGGAGTGTCGTGGCTTGTCAAGCAGTGAATGGAATTGGTGCGTGCTCGCGTCATTTGTCCCAAGCTAGAGACGACTTGGACTTGCTTGGTCAGTCAGCTTGATGTCGAGTGGTTTTGAGGAATGAGTGTGGTGTGTTGACTACGCATCGAATTGGTTGTAAGCATGCACAGTTGTCCAATTAATCTACTCCTTCGTATCTTTCCTTTCTGACCACTTACTCTGGTATGATGAAAGTAGGCGAAGAAATTCACAACAAACTATATTATAAATATTCATCCCGCCGGTCCATATGGACTGCGGACCTGCTTGTTTCAACCACGATTGGCTCTTGGAGATCAATTCATGTGTGTGGAGCTTTCGAAATAATCCAGTGTAACCTTCTTACAGATTTGAAGTTCTTCAAATTTGAGGCAAACTCTAAAAATTGGATTTGGGAAACTTCCCATTCCCAGTCTGAAACACTGAAACTAGTATTCAACTCCATTCATTGGCTCTACTCAAGAAAGCAAATTTTACTTCAAACAAATCTTATTATCATCCAATATAGTAGGATGGCGACTGCTTGAGCTTGGAACTCAAATGAAATATCCAAGTATTCCTCGGATAGCCATGCCTCCGGTTCCTCTGCTCTTGCCGCCACACAATTGCATGCACCATAGACATGCTTCTTCTTCCTTTGGTCTAACTTCTGCTTGGGTTGTGCCACCGTCTTCGTTCGGTTTGGAGACTGTTGTTGACGCTGGGTTGATATTTGCGAAACATTGCTGAGAAGCGCGCGGAGATGATGCCAACAAAACTACCCGATTGCAATGGGAGAGTCACAAACTCACAATGAGTAAGGACAATGGTTTTGGTTATCGGCGTGTCGAATTCTCATGGGCGGTATTTTTTTTTGAACCAGCGAAAAAATGTGGACACTTTTGAATAAAAAATTGGCCAAGATTTCGAGATTTTCTTAGATTTCCAAGATGTTACCGAGGCCAAGATGTTACGAGGCCAAGATATTACCGAGAGTTTGGCCCGAACAAAATTAAATTCAAATTTTATTTAGAAATCTCGTCCGACACTTTTTTTTCTCTTGGCGGAATCACGTGTGCCCAAGTGGAGCTTCAAATCGGGCGGGGAATACTCCGACCCATCAAAACCAGTCTAATGGAAATGTGAGACTGTACATTGCCATGAAATTTCTGATCACTTACAGGTTTGCCGTGTTAGCATTTGATTGGAAAATTGATCAGGATTCAGAACAAGGAAGCAAATTCCTTGAAGAAAAAAGGGCAAGGAAGAAAGGACTGCTTATATATCATACCAATATATATTCACAGCATCACTGGAAACTGCTTTCTTACATCAAATCCACGTAGTGTATTCTAAAAAGAAAACGAAAATACAGTAATTTACAGTGTGTTCACAACCCAAACATTATTGCATAGCCATGTGACAAATACAATAGTTAATAACAGGACACGCTGCAAGTAGTTTATACCTGATCAAGCGTTAGCTTCTTCGGTGAACAACTTGACGTATTCATCAGTAGGCATCACCTCTTTGCTCTCCTTGCACTCGTAGTAGAACGCGGTAATTGCACTGGCAGAGAACAACTCCACGGCGCCCATCAGAATCGCGTACACAAGGTCAAGAAGCAACCCAGTCGGTACGCTCTCCGGCACGCAGCTCACAGCGAATTCATGCGACCGTGAGACGGCGGCAGCCAAGGCGCAGATCACGACGACGCATAGCACGGCACGCCACCTCTTCCGCCTCACCAGCCGCCACGCCCGCCCGACAGCGCCGGCACCATGGCACCCGGGCTCGGCCACCGCCACGACGACGCTCATGGAGCAGAGGAAGAAGGAGAAGTAGACGAGGTAGACGAAGGCGGCCAGGAGGAACAGCGATCCCAGCAAGAAAAGTGCGAAGTATTGCTTCACCATGAGAAAGACGAGTACTGCAGCCATGACCCCCAGAAGCGCGATGTAGGCGCTCCCCAGGACGTAGACGAAGGCGAGCGTCAGCACGGGCCCCATGAGCTGCGTCTTTGCTTTGCCGAGGAGTGTGCCAATGGTGTGCAGCTCCCGGAGTACGTTGCAGTAGTGGCGAAGAGGACGACGATCCGGACGGCGGAGCCGACGACGACAGCGAACAGGAGGTAGGCCGCGCCCGTGATCATGAGCTCTCGGGCGTCATCTTGGATCTCTTTGAGAACATCGGCGTAGTCCGAGCTCATGGGGTCCGTGTTGTTGAGTGCCTTGACGTCGAAGCTGATCTCGTCGTCGAGGACGCGATGGCGAGGTCCTCGGCGAGGAGTATGAGAGACCATGTGGAGGTCGTCCCGTGTGTGTGATGAGTAATTGACATAGGTTTAGGAAGTCGAGTTTGGTTTGGGTGGTTTGGACCATGTCGTTGCGTGGTGCAACAGGATCAGTCGGTTTGGTCAAACTTGGTCGTATGGGATTAGGATGCATATTCTTTGATTCGACAAGTTTGGATTTTGTCATAGTAAGTATGTTGGTTTTACGCTTTCATGTATCGGCGGTGCTATTTGATGTGTTTCTTATGCGTATAGCTAGGGACATCGGGTGGAGTCGTCTTGAAACACGGTGGACCGGACTAGGTGCAGTGTGGCGAGGTCGAACAGTCGGGATGTGTCGAAGACGACGTGGACTCGAGGTGGTTCTGCGGCGTCTTGAGACAAGGAGCGGAAGCTTCGGAAGGTGCGAGGAGGCGAAAGCAGAATTCGCAAGGCACAAGCGGAGCGAGCTCAGTTGGATTTAGCGGCGAATGCAGGTGGAGACCGTTAGCCGTGGGCTATAAATAGGATGGAGGGCTGCTGCCCAATTTGAACAATTCAAGAGTTTAGGGTTTCTTTAGTCAAAAGAGGCTTTAGAGTTTGTTTTGGTTTTGGCTTTAGTTGTTGAGGTTGTTCATGCTTGTCCCTTGTTTTTCCTCAAGATGGTGAGTATGTTCTTGAGGTTTGAGAGTGGGAGACGAGGATGAGATGAAAGTTTCTAATCATTCCTCTTGTATCAATCATGTATCTCTCTTCCTCTAGATCAATATGAGATGGTGCTTGGTTTTGATTTGTTTTTCAAGGCTGCAACAGAGTCCTTGAGTTTGGTTCTTTTTCTAGCTCTGGCTGCCTTCCTTGATTCGTTTGAATCCTGGTTTCCTGTCTGCAGTGTGTTTTCTTTCCTGCTCCTCTGAAAGAAATGAGCGCAAGTTAATTTCTCAGTTGTTACCTTGAGTCAATCCAAGATCCTGTGATTCACTGTTTTAGGCTGCCTTCGGTTTGAAGTTCCTGGCGGCGGCTTGTCTGCTGGCTGAATCTTGTTGATGCGCCCGTGAGAAAAAGCTGCCCGCTTGTAGAACTCTGGGCTGCGGCGGCGCCTTGAGAGTCCCCGAGAAATCCAGATCGGCAGTTTTTCTGCTTTAGATTTCCTTTTCTGGCTGTCTTCTTGGATGCGCTTGAGGCTTTGGTCTTTTCCCAGCGATTTGTATTCTTAGTCCGTCAATTTCTTGTCGTTTGGAATTGGAGCGGCAAATCCTGTGCTACTATCCCGATTCGTCTGTATCTTTGGCTGCTCATCGGTTTGCTGCTGCTTTAAGTTGATGTGACCGGATCTATTTTTTATTCACTGCCTTGACCGAAGTCCTTCATGCTTGTGTGAGTTTTGGTCGGTTTTGTCAGCTCGTTGCTGTGTTGTTCGTTGATTAGACTCCTGTGGCTGCTCCCTGAAAAAATCTAGAGAGTATAGTGAGTGGCGGCGGCTGCCCCCTTGTAGAGATCTAGGAGCTCTCGGCTGCACCTCCCTGGGAAAATCAAGAATCTGTGCAGCGATTGTTTTTTCTTTGTCTCATTTTTTTTATTGCTTGTCTGCTAAAATCCGCATGCTCGGATGGAACCTGTCTTTGGCCTCCTGGAGCGTAATGAGCGGACAAGAAAAGTGCTTGGCTATTTCTTTGAGTTGACTCAAGTTTTGATGGATTTGTTATTAGTTTGGATCTGAGATGCGATTAAAGGGCTCGTTCTTGTGATTTGATCTGTGCGCCTCGCAAGAACTAGAGGCTCTGGGGCAGCCGTTGTGCCTGTAGGTGTGCGGCTGTGTCCCCTGCAGTTTTTGCCTCGGCCTGCTTCTCCGTAGAAACTGGAGTCTCCTGTGGCGGCAGTTTTTAGATTCTTCAGGAAACAGAGTAATCTTTTCAAGATCTAGTAGTTGGCTGTTTTAGTTTACTTGATTGCTTTGACTGCTCTTTTCTGTGACCCATTTGTTTAATTCAAGTGTAGTGTTTGCTTTTACCTAGCGGTGCTAGTGGCTGCCATCAATGATGTGCATGAGCCTTGGGTTTGATTCCCTGCAGGTTGGAGTTTTTAGTCTTGTTTAATTGTTTTGGCTGGTGGTTCCTTGTGCTTTGCTTGACGGATCAAATGTCTGTGTGTGTGATGGCTGCTGGGATCGGACGCATTGATTCGGTTTGAGTGTCAGCGGTTTGTCTTCTCTTGCGTGTGATTGGTCTGGCGGCAGCTGAGCTTGGGCTCTTCTGTAGACTCAAAAATCTGGACAGCGGCTGCAGTGATCGCCGTCTGTCTTTCGCATGTGAGCGATTATCTCTGTGATTGCTCTTGACAGCTGTTGCATGCTCTATTCTGTAGTCAGAGAAATCAAGATCTGACATTTTAGCTTGGGCTACCATCTTGATTCGACTGAATCTCTGTTTGCTGTGCGTGTGCGTGCAGTCTTGAGGTGTTTGTAGTTTTTGCTTGAGGTTTGATCGGATTCAACACGGGTTATCCGCCGTGTCAGTATCTGAGAACTTCATAGCTTTTATAGCTATTGTAGTGAAAGTAGTGTTGAGTTCGATCGAGTGAAATTTAGAGAAAGCGTCTATTCACCCCCTCTAGTCGTCTTCCGGTCCTACAATTGGTATCGAGCGGGTTAGCTCTTTTCAATAGATCTTAACGGTCTCAAGAGCCATGGCGATGGACAAGTACTCAACCAAACCGCCCGTTTTCGATGGCATCGATTACCCTTCGGAAGAGCCGAATGGAGACATACATCGAGCCGGGGTATGCCATCTGGCGGAAGGTCAAGGTACGATTCATTGTTCTGCCGATGAGAACATCAATCACGGGAACATGGGCGATGTTGAGGCGAATGCAAAGGCAAGGAACATCATCATCCGGGGTTTGAGTCGTGGCGAGTTTGATCAAGATATCTCACTGTCGTCGCCTCACGACATCTGGGTGACCCTCGGCGCATACCATGAGGGCACCACCCCAGATCAAGACGGTTCGGCAGACCGGTTCAAACGAGAATACAACAAATTTGAGATGCTTCTTTGGTGAGTCCCTAGATGAGTGCTTCAGCGTTTTCACAAGATCTTGAGCAACCTCCGGCGGTCGGTCTCACATACCTCGACTCGGACAACGCTCGTCGAGATACTTACGGCACTCGATCTGCGGCGTGTGGGAGATGAAAGTGACCACCATCAAAGACACGACAGACCTCTCAACCTTGACTCTTGATGCTGCAGACTCACGCCTCAAGACTCACGAGATTGACGTTGTCTCTCGAGGTCGAAGTCCTGATCGATGGCCTTGGTCACCGATCGATTAAACCGGTCTCTCTTCGAGTCCTCTTGCAATTTCTCCTTGTTGCTCTCTGTGACATAGCGATGATCGCTTAGAGCGACTTCGGATGAGCGACTTGCCCTCCTTGCTCAAGATTCTCCCACACTTACAAAGGGAGGAGGGACGAAAAGAGAGAGGACCCGTGATTTGCTTGAGTGTGGTGGCCCCAACCACATCTCGAGCAACCGCCCCAAGCCGGAGAAGGGCAAGAACGACTACTGGCGGTTTGGGCAAAACGACTACACCGACAAGAACGCAACAAGAAGCCTCCACTCGGGCGCCCAAAGAAGAAGAAGTTCCGCAACTTTGGCAAAGCCAAGAAGCTCTTCCACCGCGTCCTCACGCTTTCGACCTCGACCTCGGCGAGGTGGAAGGATGGAGCGGCGATGACGGATTCGGGTGACCAAGAGCCCAAGGATGGCGGCGACGACTTCTCGGCATGTGCTTCATGGCCCTCGAGGGCGAACTCGGCTGACGACCATTGTACTCGACTCGGACGAGGTAGATCCCACCTCTGAGCAGCTCAATCATGCTTTTCTTAAGCTAGGAGGTTTTCATGCTAAAGCTAAGGCTAGGTGTCTTTGAGTTAGAGAAGGAAATAGATAGATGTCACTAGAGATTATTGCTCTTACATCCGCCTTCTAGTGATGATTGTGATACATGCTCGCTTTGTCAAGTTGATATGGAGAAGTTAAGGACCTCACATGATAGTGTGTCCTCCAAACTTGATAGTGTTAAGGTGGAGAATGTTAGTCCGCTTCTTTGAGTTAGAGTTGAGTAGGATGGTCATTACCCTACTTATTCTTGATGAGACTACTTCTCCCACCTCATGTGAGGGTAAGGACATTCTTTGCTAGAGGATCTTATGCCATGCTCTTTGATCTGCTGAGTCTTGTGAAAATTGCAATAACTTGAAGATGAACTTAAACAGGCGGATCATAAAATTGTCAACTACAAGCTTCTTTACTTGAGCCGATTGATTCATGCTCGAACTGTCCTAAGTTAATCTACTTGAACTTAAAGTGACTCCAAGCAGCTTTCAAGATATGATTGATCATGAAAGGAAGTTGGCTCGGTTTGCTTCTAAGGACCTGTTAGCTCACCATGCATTAAGTGTAACAAACTAAAATCGACTTGATTGCTTTGGATGAGAAATGTGTGAAGCTAACTAAGGACCTTCTAGAGAAGCCACATTGTGCTTGTAATATGATTGTGGAGAAGGGGAGAAGCCCTGTGGTAAGATTGAGGCAGCTTAGCGACGTGAACCAAGCGGCTAGCAGAGGATCTGTCCCTTCAGAGTCGGTTTGTGCGTGCACAAGCCATTCTTCCCTCTCTTCTTTGGTTCTTCTTTTGCTCCTTACCTTCTGCTTCTCTCTTCTTCCCCTGCTCTTCTTGCACCTCTCTCTTTCGGAGTGTCAAGACCTTATGAACACTCTCGAGAGATTTGTAGGAGGCAAGAAGAAGCTCAATCTTATTCTAGACCAATCTAAGATCTGCAGATTTAATCGGGGTCTAGGATATGACTTCTTTGAGGACATGAGGAAGCATCCACCGCCGTGCTCGCACCCATAGCACTGTGTGTGATCGAGATCGAGCCAGGACCGAGAAAGTCCATTTCAAGTCGGCGGGCTATGTCCAGGGATTTCGACAAGAAGGTAATTTCACATCTTGCTTCTACCTCTCGAAGGTGAAGTATCACCGCACCTTCCGTCGAAGGATGGACACACATCGATCGATGCTTCAGCGTGCAAGATCGCGTAGAGACCATGTTGAGTCTCTTAGGCGCATTCGTGTCGACCCGGACCTTGAGTGCACCTAAGACCAACACGAGGTCTAGGCTTGTTTCTTCGATGGGTTTGTGCAAAGATCGAGGACTTGGTTTTTCCGAAGTTTTACGGTTTTCGTCCTCATCTTTGCTTTCGATCGTGACTTCCGCCGTCTGAGAGGGTAGATCTCGTTTTCCCATCGAGATAGCTACCATGGCGTGTTCAACATGTTGCGTGTGCTCCAACTCGCTCCTTCAGAGCGATCGGACCCGAATGACTTGAGTCTACTCTTAGACCTTCCGCTTTGAGTTCTGAGAGCGTAGGGTAGATAGAGGTCGATCGTGCTTGACTACTTCATCCGCTTTCGGCGTGTTATTCAATATTAGGTGCGAAATCATTGTTGATTTATCGATCTTGAGACTTTACTCTGTTTGACTCAGTTCGCCGGGTAGGGAAGGAGAAGGTTTGGCTTGTAGACTCGGTTGTTCTCGTCATATGACCGGAGACTCCGTTGGTTCTCCTCCTAGCCCGTGCTCGGTGATGAGGCGATCACCTTCGAGAGACGCTTCGTCTGGCGTGTCATCGCCAAAGGTCTTGTCGCGTATTAATGCTTCTTTTATTCTTAAGGATGTTGCCTTGGTTAGTAAGGCTGCGGACAATTTGCTTTCGGTTTCTCGACTTCGATGATAGCGGTTTCGAGGTGAGCTTTAAGAAAAACAATTGCAAAATTCTTGACTCTTGGGTAGTCCGGTTTATGGATTTCTCGTTATGGGAGGATCTTTCGTCTTTGAGTTCTCTGAGTTTTCCGCGATCCTCTCGGTGTTTAGTTGCTTCGAGTCCCGCGATCTCTCTTTACGGCATAGGAGACTTGGTCATATTGGATTTGACCATTTGACCCGAAAGTTAGCGACCATGATCTCATTAAGTGGTCCGCGAAACTCAAGATGGTCAAAGATCTTGTTTGCACTCCATGCCGCACGCGGCAAGATGGTTGCCGCTTCTCATCCTCCCACACCACGATTACTATGACCGATGCAAGACGACTACTCCACATGGACACAGTTGGACCAAATCGAGTCTGATCGGCGGGGAGGAAGTGGTATGTTCTTGTTGTGGTCGATGACTTCTCGAGGTACTCTTGGGTGTTTTTCTTAGCCTCGAAGGATCTAGACATTTACACATTTCGAGGTCTTTTAGTAGGTTGTCTGTTGAGCTCCGGGTGCCTTACGAGCGATCCATGATGACAATGGCACGGAGTTCAAGAATTCCTACTTTGAGAGTTTCTGCGGTGAGGCAGTGTAGAGCACCGCTTCTCTTCTCCATCGCGCCTCGGCAAAATGGCGTTGTGGAGAGGAAGAATCGTACCTTGGTCGAGATGGCGGGACGATGCTTGATGAGTACTCTACACCGAGGAAGTTTTGAAATGAGGCCATTGCGACCGCGTGCCATGTTTGAATCGAGTTTTTCTTGGGCACTCTTGCACCAAGACTTATGAGCTGAGATACGGGCGAAAGCCCAGCGTCTCTCATTTTCGTGTGTTTGGTTGCAAGTGCTTTATTTTGAAGTCTGGGAACCTAGATAAGTTCGAGTCACGTTCCTGTGACGGTATCTTTCTAGGCTACTCGACTTCTTCGCGGGCTTATAGGGTCTGGAACTGCGAGTCTAGCAAAATGGTAGAGACCTGCGAGGTGACTTTTGACGAGGCCAGTCCGGGGACTAGGCCAGATATCTCAGGTTCTTTAGAGCAGTCCGAGACCATCTTTGTGGATGATGAGGACGAGGGAGACGATGGTTGTTTACCGATCCAGCCTCTTCCTCCCTTGAGATGCCTTCTTCCACGGCACCTCAAGGTGATCGCCCTGCCTTCCGTTTCCTCCGGAGCTAGTGGCTCTGTCCCTGCCTCGTCTGCACACGAGGTAGAGGCCACTACTTCTTCTCATCCAGGACCTCCCCGACATATCCAGAAAAGGCATCCTTCAGAGCAGATCATTGGAGATCTTTTTGAGCGTGTCACACGCTCAAAATCTGGCACTTCTCTTTTCTGTCTCCATTCTGCTTTCATTGCCTCCTTCGAGCCCAAGGATGTTTGTCACGCCCTTTCTGATGAGTCTTGGGTCAATGCCATGCATGAGGAATTAGAGAACTTTGAGAGAAACAAGGTCTGGTCGCTTGTTGAGCCCCCACGAGGCCACAATATCATTGGAACCAAGTGGGTGTTCAAGAACAAGCAGAGTGAGGATGGGGTAATCATCCGAAACAAGGCTAGATTGGTAGCTCAGGGGTTTTCCTGTGTTGAGGTCTAGACTTGAGGAGACCTTTGCCCTCAGAGCTCGACTTGAAGCCATTAGAATCTCGCTTGCCTTTGCGGCTTCTAAGGGTTTCAAGCTTTACCAGATGGACGTGAAGAGTGCCTTTCTCAATGGCCTTATTGAGGAGGAAGTCTCGTCCGACGACCTCCGTGTTTCGAGAACCCCAAATACCCAAACCATGTCTTCAACCTTTCAAAAGCAGATGGACTTAAGCGGGCTCCCGAGCTTGGTATGAGAGGCTTAAGTCCTACTTGTTGAGTCATGGGTTTGAAATGGGTAAAGTTGACAAGACCTTGTTTATCCGTAGGCTTGGTAATGACTTTCGCTTTCGTCCAAATCTATGTCGATGACATCATCTTTGGCGACTCTTCTCATGCTCTGGTTTCACGCTTCTCGGATGTCATGAGCACCGAGTTTGAGATGAGCATGATGGGTGAGTTGACATTCTTTCTTGGCTTCCAAATCAAGCGGACTCGGGAGGTACTTTTCTTCATCGGGGCAAGTACACTCGTGATCTCTGGCAAACGCGACATGAGTGATGGTAAGCTCGTGTCGACTCCATGGCTTCTCTGACCTATCTTGACCCAGATGAGGATGGCGAGCGCTTGATCAAAAGGAGTTTCGCAAGATGATTGGCTCCTCTTGTACCTCAACGCCTCGAGACCGGACATACATTTTTACGTGTGTTTGTGCGCTCGTTTTGAGCTTCTCCTCGTGTTTCTCACCACCAAAGGTGAAGCGCATCTTCGGTACTGCGAGCTACCATTGACTATGGTATCTGGTACTCTTCCTCATCTGTCTTTCCTTGAGAGCCTTCTCGGATCTGAGACTTATTGGTCAGAGGATAGATAGGAAGAGCACTTCCAAGACCGCCAATTTCTTGGCACTTCTCTTGTTTCTGGTCTTGAGGAAGCGGTCCGGTGTTGCCTGATCCACCGCAGAGGCCGAGTACGTTCTTTGCGGCCGATTCTTTGTAGCCAAGTGCTCTGGATGACTTCGACCTGCGGGACTTTGGGTTAGTTATCGGCGTTGTTCCACTCTTTTGTGATAACACTTCGATTAACATTGCCAAGAACCAGTCAAAGATTCCGGACCAAGCACATCGATATCCGCTTCCACTTCCTTAGAGATCATGTAGAGAAGGGTGACATAGTGCTCCAGTTTGTGGAGAGTGACCACCAGTTGGCTGACATTTTCACCAAGCCATTGGATAGTTCGAGGTTTTCAGCTCTGCGGGGAGAGCTTGGGGTGGTTTGTCCTTATGGACTGTAGTGAGGGGGAGCTTTGGGTATTACTGCTCTACTATATTATTTATGCTCTAGCTCTTTACTATTGCATTGCATTTTGGGTGCTTTTGGGATTAGTCCTCCTAGCATAGATTAGAGTGCTTCTTTTGTCTAGTTGTTTAGATTTACTCTCTTATCTTGTGATTCTAGGATCTTGCTTATTAGTTGTTACTTATCTCACTAGGTTGAGCTCACTCACTTCTTGTAGGTTCTAGCGAGGTTGGGCCACCCTCGGGTAGGCAGTGCGTGTTTGCTCCTAGGTGTGTTAAGTGGGCGCTTGATAGTCCTAGAGTCATATGGGGTAGATGAGAGTCGATCTGAGCCATAGTATTCTCTATATCTTATCTATGCTTTAAGGATTTTGTTTTATGTTTTCTTTGCCGACTTCTCGATTTATTGTTTTGGTTCAAGGGAGTTCATTTGGGAGCTTCGGAGCTTAATATTGACATAACTCAACTTGAACTAAAAGTTGCATCTGTTGTTGAGGGAGCCGATCTTCGCATTTCTAGCATTCTCGCATTGTAATATAACTACATTGAGCCTTGATTATTATCCCGCTATGACATGTTTACAATGCTTTACACCTTGCCATGACTTGTGCTTATTTGCTAGATTTATCATGACTTCATATGTTTAGCCTAGCTTTTGCCATGATAAGATAATTAAAATTGCTCAACTTAAACTAAAACTTGTCATGTTAGCACTTTCGAGATTAGTCTTTCTTGAGCTATCCTTTTATGATTCATGCCATGTCAAATAAATTTGGGTAGAGTGATGAATCTATATTGAGCCTTAGATTGAGCTTTTTTTAGTCTCTTGATGATGCATGAGTTAGTACACCTTGTTAAAAGGCAAAAAGATCTCTTTTGTGCGAAAAAAGCGATCTCACCAATTCTCTCCTATGAGACGGCTTGCCATTGCACTTGGCATGAACTTAGGGGAGTTTTGGGTGACCTAGACTATCTTCTTAAGCTTCTCGCTTGGAGTAGTCGCATAAGGCTTGAGACCTAGCACATGATAAAACAAAAATCAGGTTGGAAACCACCATGAATTTCAAAAGAAAAAATGGTTTATGTGTTCAATGTGCTTAAAGCTACAAAAAGTATCAAGTACTTTAACCATTGTTTCATTCTTGAGCATAGCACTCTATTTGGTCTCAATTTAAGCTTCTTAGCTACGCTTAGCTTATTGACATGGCCTGCATCATCCTTGGATATCTCTAGCTAGACTTTGCTCATTGATGACTTGACTTGCTCACATAATGTACCTCATTTTCATATTGTCATCTATGTGTTCTAGCTAGCTTATACATATATTGTCATGATCTAGATAGCCTTTTATTGAGTTATGGCTTGGTGTATTACATTATGGTCAAGATGGATAATTCTCATGGCTCTAACTCGCTTAGAATAATCAAACTTGACCATTTCATCCATTGACATGTCATATTCTCTCTTGTGCATTCTTGATGTGTTTATTGCCAAAAGGGGGAGAATAGAGAAGAAAAAGTTAGTTGGGATCATTTTAGAGCTTTGGAGAACAATTTGCTCTTTTAGTTGTTGCTCTAGTGTTCCTTCTGTCGACATGGTCATTAGTTTCACTCTTCTTCTTTGGACCATGTTGGATTCTTCAAACTCAAACTCAACTTTGCGCTTTTTCGGAGTTTGTCAATATACTCATCAAGGAGGAGATTGAGAGACCATGTGGAGGTCGTCCCGTGTGTGTGATGAGTAATTGACATAGGTTTAGGAAGTCGAGTTTGGTTTGGGTGGTTTGGACCATGTCGTTGCGTGGTGCAACAGGCTCAGTCGGTTTGGTCAAACTTGGTCGTATGGGATTAGGATGCATATTCTTTGATTCGACAAGTTTGGATTTTGTCATGGTAAGTATGTTGGTTTTTACGCTTTCATGTATCGGCGGTGCTATTTGATGTGTTTCTTATGCGTAATCTGCAGGACATCGGGTGGAGTCGTGGCGAGACACGGTGGACCGGACTAGGTGCAGGTGGCGCTGAGGTCAGAACAGTCGGGATGTGTCGAAGACGACGTGGACTCGAGGTGGTTGCGAGGCGTGCGAGACAAGGAGCGCTGAAGCTTCCGGAAGGTGCGGGGGGCGAAACGAATTTCGCAAAAGTCGCATAAGCGGAGGCGGGCTCAGTTGGATTTAGCGGCGTAACGGGTGGAGACCCGTTAGCCGTGGGCTATAAATAGGATGGAGGGCTGCTTTAATTCAACAATTCAAGAGTTTAGGGTTTCCTTTAGTCAAAAGAGGCTTTAGAGTTTGTTTTGGTTTTTGGTTTTAGTTGTTGAGGGTTGTTCCCTGCTTGTCCCTTTGTTTTTCCTCAAGATGGCTGAGTATGTTCTTGAGGTTTGAGAGTGGGAGAGGATGAGATGAAAGTTTCTAATCATTCCTCTTGTATCAATCATGTATCTCTCTTCCTCTAGATCAATATGAGATGGTGCTTGATTTTGATTTGTTTTTCAAGGCTGCAACAGAGTCCTTGAGTTTGGTTCTTTTTCTAGCTCTGGCTGCCTTCCTTGATTCGTTTGAATCCTGGTTTCCTGTCTGCAGTGTGTTTTCTTTCCTGCTCCTCTGAAAGAAATGAGCGCAAGTTAATTTCTCAGTTGTTACCTTGAGTCAATCCAAGATCCTGTGATTCACTGTTTTAGGCTGCCTTCGGTTTGAAGTTCCTGGCGGCGGCTTGTCTGCTGGCTGAATCTTGTTGATGCGCCCGTGAGAAAAAGCTGCGCGC
Organism: Phyllostachys edulis; assembly: GCA_036346405.1. Lineage (NCBI taxonomy): Eukaryota > Viridiplantae > Streptophyta > Magnoliopsida > Poales > Poaceae > Phyllostachys > Phyllostachys edulis. The sequence goes on along the minus strand of CM070562.1, from coordinate 54,342,202 downwards.
TTGTAGAACTCTGGGCTGCGGCGGCGCCTTGAGAGTCCCCGAGAAATCCAGATCGGCAGTTTTTCTGCTTTAGATTTCCTTTTCTGGCTGTCTTCTTGGATGCGCTTGAGGCTTTGGTCTTTTCCCAGCGATTTGTATTCTTAGTCCGTCAATTTCTTGTCGTTTGGAATTGGAGCAGCAAATCCTGTGCTACTATCCCGATTCGTCTGTATCTTTGGCTGCTCATCGGTTTGCTGCTGCTTTAAGTTGATGTGACCGGATCTATTTTTATTCACTGCCTTGACCGAAGTCCTTCATGCTTGTGTGAGTTTTTGGTCGGTTTTGTCAGCTCGTTGCTGTGTTGTTCGTTGATTAGACTCCTGTGGCTGCTCCCTGAAAAAATCTAGAGAGTATAGTGAGTGGCGGCGGCTGCCCCCTTGTAGAGATCTAGGAGCTCTCGGCTGCACCTCCCTGGGAAAATCAAGAATCTGTGCAGCGATTGTTTTTTTCTTTGTCTCATTTTTTTTTATTGCTTGTCTGCTAAAAATCCGCATGCTCGGATGGAACCTGTCTTTGGCCTCCTGGAGCGTAATGAGCGGACAAGAAAAGTGCTTGGCTATTTCTTTGAGTTGACTCAAGTTTTGATGGATTTGTTATTAGTTTGGATCTGAGATGCGATTAAAGGGCTCGTTCTTGTGATTTGATCTGTGCGCCTCGCAAGAACTAGAGGCTCTGGGGCAGCCATTGTGCCTGTAGGTGTGCGGCTGTGTCCCCTGCAGTTTTGCCTCGGCCTGCTTCTCCGTAGAAACTGGAGTCTCCTGTGGCGGCAGTTTTAGATTCTTCAGGAAACAGAGTAATCTTTTCAAGATCTAGTAGTTGGCTGTTTTAGTTTACTTGATTGCTTTGACTGCTCTTTTCTGTGACCCATTTGTTTAATTCAAGTGTAGTGTTTGCTTTTACCTAGCGGTGCTAGTGGCTGCCATCAATGATGTGCATGAGCCTTGGGTTTGATTCCCTGCAGGTTGGAGTTTTTAGTCTTGTTTAATTGTTTTGGCTGGTGGTTCCTTGTGCTTTGCTTGACGGATCAAATGTTGTGTGTGTGATGGCTGCTGGGATCGGACGCATTGATTCGGTTTGAGTGTCAGCGGTTTGTCTTCTCTTGCGTGTGATTGGTCTGGCGGCAGCTGAGCTTGGGCTCTTCTGTAGACTCAAAAATCTGGACAGCGGCTGCAGTGATCGCCGTCTGTCTTTCGCATGTGAGCGATTATCTCTGTGATTGCTCTTGACAGCTGTTGCATGCTCTATTCTGTAGTCAGAGAAATCAAGATCTGACATTTTAGCTTGGGCTACCATCTTGATTCGACTAAATCTCTGTTTGCTGTGCGTGTGCATGCAGTCTTGAGGTGTTTGTAGTTTTTGCTTGAGGTTTGATCGGATTCAACATGGGTTATCCGCATGTCTCAGATACGTAACTTCATAGCTTTTATAAATATATGTAGTGAAAGTAGTGTTGAGTTCGATCGAGGTGAAATTTAGAGAAAGCGTCTATTCACCCTCCCTCTAGTCATCTTTCCGGTCCTACAGAGTAGGACCAAGGTAGAGCCCACGATGAGCGCAAAAACCACCACGAAGAGTCTCCTGCTGCGGCTTGGGAGGAGGAGGCCTTCCTTTAGGAAATTGAAGAATGACGGTGTCGAGCTTTGCTTGGTGGCCATGGCCAGCTAGAGACGATCGAGCGGATGGAATGCACTGAGAAAAGAGAGGAATAGATGGATTAGGGGTATTAAAGAAGGTTGATGAATGGATAACGCATTGTGACCGGCGAACCGCGATCGTGTTGTTCCAACGACGACTTGCAAAATTCCTGTCACAGTCAATAGACAAATGGGCAACTATTACGGAATAATTTTTTTTTTTTTGGTTGATGAAGGGGTAACGCATTGTGACCGGCGAACGGCGATTACACGTTCACACGACGACCTGCAAAATTCGTCTGACTGTCAATAGAGAAATCGGCAACTATTACAGAGTAATATTTTTTATAAAAAAAATCAAAGTCGGTTTTTTTGGACCTTTGCATTTTAATGCAACCATCCAGATCTCTCCCACACTACGTCATGAACACCCTTTTAGCAATACATACATATGTTGGTAAAAATCATAATAATCGTTGCAACAGTCTATACCAACGTATTGTCTATGTGTTGCCATTAGTGCCGTTGCAAGGGTCTATCATAACACATATATAAGCGTTGGTAACATATAGGACCAAGCGTTGCTAGCTTGCAAAGCATACATTGAGGTTGTAGCTATACATTTATGCGTTGGTATATGCAATAGGCAAATGATTAAATTTCTGTATTTGCAAAATATTTAAGCGTTGTGACAAGATTTATTATTCTCAAGCCGAGATATTTGGTACTTAAAAATATTCCAATTTAATAATTCACAATAAAAAGATTCGATGATACAATTATTTCACAATTCCATTGCATAGAGAAAAGAACTCAGAATATATTATTAGAAAAAAATTAGGATATATTATTTGCATCATTCATAAGTACAACTTGAATATATATGGATGATATTATCTTCGGTGGTTCTTCTCATGCTCTTGTTTCCAGTTTGTCTAAGACCATGTTTGGGTTGTTTGATATGAGTATGATGGGAAAGCTCAATTACTTTCTAGAGCTTCAAATCAAGCAATGCAAGCAAGGGGCCTTCATCCATCAGACGAAGTACACCAAGAATAATATGAAGCGATTCGACATGGGTGACTGCAAGCCGATCGCTACACCCATGGCTACTTTGGCTACTCTAGATGCAGGTAACGAAGGAGAATCCATGGATCAACACGAGTACCGCAACATGATCAGCTTTCTCCTCTACCAATCGGCTTCAAGACCGGACATCCACTTTTCCGTGTGCCTCTATGTGAGGTTTAATGCGTCTCTGAGGCCTTCTCATCGTTAAGCCATCAAGCGCATCTTCATGTACCTCTAGTCAACACTTCAATATGACATCTGGTATTCATGTTCCTTCTCTGTCTATTTGGGGGTTTTCAAATTATGATTTTGCAGCCTTTAGGCTTGATAGGAAGAGCAGTTCAGGCACTTATCATTTCTTAGGCACTTCTCTTATCTCTTGGTTGTAAGGACCCGACCTAGGGCACCCGAGAGGTCCTTTGAGATCTCCAGGAAAGTCCACCAAGACCTCCCAGGAAGTCCCGCAGGGTCACTCGAGAGGACCTCCAGGACCACCCAGGAGGTCCGACAGGACCACCTGGAGGTCTGGAGTCCCGACCCGAGGAGGTCTTAGGACCCGGGACGTCCCCAAGAGCTACGAACCAACTCAAGGGTGGTCAGGAGACCAAACCCGAGGAGGTCGTGGGACTTAGAAAAGCCCCAAGTCCTCTGTGTTCCAAACTAGTCCCAAGGATCAATGGCTAGCTCACACAGCAAATAATATTGGTAGCATACATCAACACAAACTTTATTGACAACAAAAGATTTGATTACAAGGTTAGCTTACAAGACAGCCAAACAAAATACACAGCGGGCAAAAGGATAAGTCCATCCAATACACCCATGGCTAGTTTGGCTACTCTAGATGCAGGTAACGAAGGAGAATCCATGGATCAACACGAGTACCGCAACATGATCAGCTCTCTCCTCTACCAATCGGCTTCAAGACCGGACATCCACTTTTCCGTGTGCCTCTATGTGAGGTTTAATGCGTCTCTGAGGCCTTCTCATCGTTAAGCCATCAAGCGCATCTTCATGTACCTCTAGTCAACCCTTCAATATGACATATGGTATTCATGTTCCTTCTCTGTCTATTTGGGGGTTTTCGAATTATGATTTTGCAGCCTTTAGGCTTGATAGGAAGAGCAGTTCAGGCACTTATCATTTCTTAGGCACTTCTCTTATCTCTTGGTTGTAAGGACCCGACCCAGGGCACCCGAGAGGTCCTTTGAGATCTCCAAGAAAGTCCACCAAGACCTCCTAGGAAGTCCCGCAGGGTCACTCGAGAGGACCTCCAGGACCACCCAGGAGGTCCGACAGGACCACTTGGAGGTTTGGAGTCCCGACCCGAGGAGGTCCTAGGACCCGGGACGTCCCCAAGAGCTACGAATCAACTCAAGGGTGGTCAGGAGACCAAACCCGAGGAGGTCGTGGGACTTGGAAAAGCCCCAACTCCTCTGTGTTCCGAACTAGTCCCAAGGATCAATGGCTAGCTCACACAGCAAACAATATTGGTAGCATACATCAACACAAACTTTATTGACAACAAAAGATTTGATTACAAGGTTAGCTTACAAGATAGCCAAAAAAAATACATAGCGGGCAAAAGGATAAGTCCATCCAATACACCACAGGCAATTGGCTGGAGGGTGCTGCCTAGTTGATCTGGTCCTCTTCATCATCATAGAAGTCCTCCCCTACTCAATTATCAAATCAAGCAAGAATGAGCACAACAACCGTGCTCGCAAGTTACACATGTCAAATAACAGAATGACATGCATACAGGGATATCTCAAAGAAAGGCATATAAGGTTGTCTTTGCATAAAGCCAAGTTTATTTCCAATTACGGGTAATAAGTTCCGAAGCAGTTATACAATATCTGGAATTCATTTTTCTAAACAATTTTATAGTTGGATAGCATTCAACAACAAGTGGTGATGGATACCCGCCTATCACAAGGCTCCCCGCCCAAAAACCCATTTGGATAGAGATCTAAAACAGTTTAACAAAGCCATTATCTAACTTTGAGAGGCTTGCCAGGACGTCCATAACTGCGGACATGGCTATTCGAACAGTTTTACACTCTGCAGAGGTTGCACACTTTACCCACATGGCACGGCATCTCTAGTTTGTTTGGCAACCGTCAATGCCACTACTCAGTTCCGAAGGTGAGGGGTCTAGAGCACGTGACAAGGCCTTTACAATGCACCGTTCCACCGCAGTCCATCCCCACTAAGGTTTCGCCCCCTTTGGATAGAAACCCGCAGGGAAAGCCCCCTCTTGAGCCGGGTGGGAACAAATAAGTCATAAAAGACAGGCTATGAAAGACCTCCCACCTCCTCCACAGGATCAACCGTGATGGTAACTTTACAAATTAATCAGCCAGGCCCCTTTGCCCATTTCTCAGGACATATGGTTGCACGGTGAGGTATAGCCCATTATAGGCATAGCAAGTTATCGCTCGCAGACCGGTCCTTAACTGACTTGGGCGACAACCTCAACCCTGGGGCATCGGATTACACGACCCCCGTGCATAGACATGCACCAACCAAACAACCAGATTCGCCCAAGTCCAAACCAATTTCCTTTCTCTTTGCTTTACAAAGACATTCGCAAATTACCATGACAACCCAATGTCATGGATTAAAACGTTTCAGACAACATTGGTCATTTGACAGTAAAACTTCCCAAAATAAGATTTTGGTCTAAGCATGACTAGGCATATATTTTTCAAGAGGTCATGGTTCACACTATTGCATCAACCATATTTTATCTAAGGTGACAACCGAGTTGAAGCAATGTCAATATGGGCCGTACAAAGGATTTAGGCTTAGCTATGAATTTAAAGACAGGTATTGAAGTATCAGAGTAAAAATAAGCATGCAGTAACATTTGAAACCGACATAGGTAATTTGAAGTAATAGGTGCAACATGGTCAAGGGTGTAACTTGCCTTGCTCGAAGACTTGAGTGTCTTCTTCTTCCTCAAAGAACTCGGGCTCTTGGGTGCCTTCACAATCTACACGGGAGAAAACAGAGCAACTCAAATAGAGCTCAAGTAAGATCCAAATGAACTCCAATGAAACACCAAAATAAAACCAATAGAGAAGCTTCAACGGTTTGGAGGAGGTCTAAGGGCTGCTTGAGAAGAACCGAACAACTTGGGGAGGAGGTCCAAGAGCTGGTCGGAAGAGCAAGAGAACGGGAAAGGAGGGAAAAGGTCAAGGTGAAGGGCGGCTCAAGCTTATATAGCCAGAGCTGCTGGAAGGGGAAGGAAAAAGAAATTGGGCTACTGTGAGGACCCGACCTGGGGCACCCAAGAGGTCCTCCGAGACCTCCAGGAAAGTCTACCAGGACCTCCCAGGAAGTCCCGTAGGATCACTCGAGAGGACCTCCAAGACCACCCAGGAGGTCCGACCAGACCACCTAGAGGTCTGGAGTTCTGACCCGAGGAGGTCTTAGGACCCGGGACGTCCACAAGAGCTACGAACCAACTCGAGGGTGGTCAGGAGACCAAACCCGAGGAGGTCGTAAGACTTGGAAAAGCCCCCAAGTCATCTGTGTTCCGAACTAGTCCCAAGGATCAATGGCTAGCTCACACAGCAAACAATATTAGTAGCATACATCAACGCAAACTATATTGACAACAAAAGAGTTGATTACAAGGTTAGCTTACAAGACAACAAAACAAAATACAAAGTGGGCAAAAGAATAAGTCCATCTAATACACCACAGGCAATTGGCTGGAGGGCGCTGCCTAATTGATCTGGTCCTCTTCATCATCATAGAAGTCCTCCCCTGCTCAATTATCAAATCAAGCAAGAATGAGCACAACAACCGTGCTCGCAAGTTACACCCGTCAAGTAACAGAATGACATGCATACATGGATATCTCAAAGGAAGGCATATAAGGTTGTCTTTGCATAAAGCCAAGTTCATTTCCAATTACAGGTAATAAGTTCTGAAGCAGTTATACAATATCTGGAATTCATTTTTCTAAATAATTTTATAGTTGGATAGCATTCAACAACAAGTGGTGAAGGATACCCTCCTATCACAAGGCTCCCCACCCAAAAACCCATTTGGATAGAGATCCAAAACAGTTTAACAAAGTCATTTAAAAACCAAAGCCAATATCTAACTTTGAGAGGCTTGCCAGCGCGTCCATAACTGCGGACACGGCTATTCGAATAGTTTTACACTCCGCAGAGGTTGCACACTTTACCCACATGACATGATATCTCTAGTTTGTTTGGCAACCGTCGATGCCACCACTCACTTCCGAAGGTGAGAGGTCTAGAGCACGTGACAAGGCCTTTACAATGCATCATTCCACCGCAATCCACCCCCTCTAAGGTTTCGCCCCCCCCCTTTGGATAGAAACCCGCAGGGAAAGCCCCCTCTTGAGCCGGGTGGGAACAATAAAGTCATAAAAGACAGGCCATGAAAGACCTCCCACCTCCTCCACAGGATCGACCGCGATGGAATTCTGCAAATTAATCAGCCAGGTCCCTTTGCCCATTTCTCAGTTCATGTGGTTGCACGGTGAGGCATAGCCCATTATAGGCATAGCAAGTTATCGCTCACAGACCGATCCTTAACTGAATTGGACGACAACCTCAACCCTGGGGCATCGGATTACACGACCCCCGTGCATAGACATGCACCATCCAAACAACCGGATTCGCCCAAGTCCAAACCAATTTCCTTTCTCTTTGCTTTACAAAGACATTTTCAAAGTACCAAGACAACCTAATGTCATGGATTAAAACGTTTTAGACAACATTTGTCATTTGGCAGTAAAACTTCCCAAAATAAGATTTTGGTTTAAGCAGGACTAGGCATACATTTTTCAACAGGCCATGGTTCACACTATTGCATCAACCATATTTTCTCTAGGGTGACAACTGATTTGAATCAATGTCAATAGGGGCCATACAAAGGATTTAGGCTTAGCTATGAATTTAAAGACAGGTATTGAAATATTAGAGTAAAATTAAGCATGCAGTAACATTTGAAACTGACATAAGTAATTTGAAGTAATGGGTGCAACATGGTCAAGGGTGTAACTTGCCTTGCTCAAAGGCTTGGGTGTCTTCTTCTTCCTCAAAGAACTTAGACTCTTCGGTGCCTTCACAATCTACACGGTAGAAAATAGAGCAACTCAACTAAAGCTCAAGTAAGATCCAAATGAATTCCAATGAAGCACCAAAACAAAACCAACAGAGAAGCTTCAACGGTTGGGAGGAGATCCAAAAGCTGGTCAGAAGAGCAAGAGAACTGGAAATAAGGAAAAAGTAAGGATGAAGGGCTGCTCAAGCTTATATAGCCAGAGCTGCTGGAAGTTTCAAAGGCACGTGTGTCCCAAAAGCTGGTGAAAGAGGAGACGGGAGCAGGTAAAGGAAGAGACTAGAGAAGGAACAGGTGCTGCAAGAAATGATAGCAATATATGCGAGTCAATCAGCATTAAATGCATGAAGACTTCTGCGTGCCAGGGATATGGTCAGAGAAGAAAGGAAACGAACGTGACTAACAAATGGGGCCAGTCAAAGCTCAAGAGGGAGGTCCTGAGAAGACTTTGAGGAGGTCCCGCAGAGGTCAAGGGAGATCCCGCAAGGGTGGCCTTTGCAAAAAGGTCAGGGGACCATGAGGACCAGGAGGTCCTACCCCACAAGGGTGGTCTTTGCAAAAAGACCACAGGGAGGTCTTGACAAAAGTAGGTCACGGCAAAATAACAAAAGGAGGAGGTCGCGGCCAGCGAGGGTGGTCTTTGCAAAAAGACCAGCAAGGACTGAGAGGGTGGTCTTTGCACAAGACCAGTCGCGACCAACAGGGAGGTCGTGACTCAAGAGAGAGGTCGTGACCAACAGGAGGTCGAAATGAACACCGAAGAGGTCCAAAAGACACAACAACGGGGAGGTCCTGAGGGTCAGATCCACAAAGGGGAGGTCCTAACGGTGAGATCCACAAAAGGGGTGGTCCTGACAGTCAGATCCACAAAGGGGAGATCTCAACGGTCAAGATAAACACAAGGGAGATCCCAACAGTTAAGATGAAGCAAAAGGGAGATCTCAACGGTCAAGATAAACACAAGGGTGATCCCGACGGTTAAGATGAAGGGCCAAGGAGGTCCTAACGGAGGGGATTCAAAGGAAAAAGTATCCTACAGAGGAGATCCGTGGAAGGTGGTTCAAAGGAGGTCCAGACGGTCAAGATAAGATCAAAGGGAGGTCTCGATGGTCTAGATGAAGACTGAAGGAGGTCTTGACGGCCAGGATGAACCCAAGAGTGGTCCTGACGGTCAAGATGGATCCGAAGGAGACTTCAACGGTCAAGACCAACACAGGGGAGGTCTCAACGGTCAAGATGGAGCCAAAGGAGATCTCGACGGTCAAGGCCACATAGGGGAGGTCTTAACAGTCAAGATGGAAGCAAAGGAGATCTCGACGGTCAAGACTAACACAGGGGAGGTCTTAACGGTCAAGATGGAACCAAAGAGGTCCAAATGAAGGGAGAATTCAACTCGACATTTAGAATTTCAAAATCAAGAACATTTGAAACAAAAACCCGAGCTTGGAACACCTCGGGGGTGGTCGTGACCCAAAAGGAAGGTCAAAACCAAAGGAAGATTCAAACAGAGAAGGAGGTCTAGACCACAGGGAGGTCTAACAGAGAGGGTGGTTTAGATCAAAAGGAGGTCTAAACCCCAAAGAGATTCAAACCAACAAAGGGGTGTAAATGCAAGGGTAGTCGGGACACACAAGAGAGTTCTAGAACAGGGAGACCTGGACTTGATAAGATGGCCAAGCAAGAGGGAGGTCTGAAGAGAAGAAGCTGACCATGGGGAGGACAGAACTAACAGGAAAAAGAGAGGGACCACACCAGGGCTCCAACAACTCCAAATAAACCAAGCTTTAAGACTGGTTGATGTTTGGTTCAATCATTTTAAACATTCAATTCCGAAAATCTCAGGTTAAGCTTTGAATTCTTATCAAAACCAAATGGTTCTTTTTATTTTAAAATTTCAAAAAGACTCCGAAGACCAGGGTGTTACAGCTACAAAATGTAGCGCCGAAAGTCATGATGAGGTACTGCTGAAAAGTGAGGAACGTGCAGCGGGGTAGGTAGGAAAAAGAGGCAAAAAGAGGAATGATTACGGTGGAAGCAACATTTAATGCGACCCATCCACATTCAAGGTGACATAGCAGCATTTAATGCGGTGCAGCCGCATTTAATGCTGACAGACTACGCCAAAGGGGTGGCGACAGGAAAAGGTCAGAGGGGGACGGGTAGGTAGGATCAGTCAAACCAAGGGGAGGTCCTGAGGAGGAGGTCAAACGTGCAAAGGTGGTCTTTGCAAAAAGACCAGGAGGTCCTACCCACCGGGTGGTCTTGACTCGCAAGGGTGGTCTTTGCGAAAAGACCACAGGGAGGTCTTGACAAAAGGAGGTCACGGCAAAATGACAAAAGGAGGAGGTCGTGGCCTTAGTAGGAGGTCGCGGCCAGCAAGGGTGGTCTTTGCAAAAAAGACCAGCAGGGTGGTCTTTGCAAAAAGACCACTATGAGAGGTCCTGACCAAAAGGGAGGTCGTGACCCAAGGGGGAGGTCCTGACCACAAGGGGTGGTCATGACTGGGAGGGTGGTCTTTGCAAAAAGACCACAAGGGTGGTCTTTGCAAAAAGACCAACAGATCCTGAGGACGAGGAGGTCCCAAGGAACCAAACAAGGCACGGTGAAGCAGGACTGTTCGATTTGAATCGAGCGGTCCACAAGGAAGTGGAACGTTCGGACCAGCCAAACCTACATGTCGATTGGGCCATCCTAAAAGGATCAGACGGTCCACGAGTGGGAAGGGCGCGAGGCTGGTTCGGACCACGTGAAGGGAAAGGGAGGTCCGAACCCAAAAAGGAGATCCAACGGAGGAGATAGAACAAGGGGAGGTCTTGATGGTTAAGATGAGATCAGGAGAGGTCTCAACGATCAAGATGAACTCCAAGGAGATCCTAAATGATTCAGATGAATCAAAGGGAGATATCGACGGTCAAGATGAAACCAAAAGAGATCTCGACGGTCAAGACCAACACGGGGAATGTCTCAATGGTCAAGATGGAACCAAAGGAGATCTCGATGGTCAAGACCAACACGGGGAAGGTCTCAACGGTTAAGATGGAACAAAAGGAGATCTTGACGGTCAAGACCAATATGGGGAAGGTCTCAACGGTCAAGATGGAACCAAAGGAGATCTCGACGGTCAAGACCAACACGAGGAAGGTCTCAACGGTCAAGATGGAACCAAAGGAGATCTCGACGGTCAAGACCAACACGGGGAAGGTCTCAACGGTCAAGATGGAACCAAAGGAGATCTCGACGGTCAAGACCAACACAGGAAAGGTCTCAACGGTCAAGATGGAACCAAAGGAGGTCCAAATGAAGGGAGAATTCAACCCGACATTTATAATTTTGAAATCAAGAACATTTGAAACACAAACCCGAGCTTGGAACACCTCGGGGGTGGTCGTGACCCAAAAGGAGAGGTCAACCCGAAGGGTGGTCTAGACAAGGGGGAGGTCTAATCCACAAAGAGATTCAAACCAACAAACGGGTCTAAATACAAGGGCAGTCTAGACACATAGGAGAGTTCCAGAACAGGGAGACCTGGACTCGAAAGATGGCCAAGCAAGAGGGAGGTCTGAAGAGAAGATGCTGACCAAGGGGAGGACAGAACTAACAGGAAGAAGGGAGGGACTACACCAGGGCTCCAACAACTCCAAATAAACCAAGCTTTAAGACTGGTTGATGTTTGGTTTAATCATTTTAAACATTCAATTCCGAAAATCTCAAGTTAAGCTTTGAATTCTTATCAAAACCAAATGGTTCTTTTTATTTTGAAAATTTCAACAAGACTCCGAAGACCAGGGTGTTACATTGGTCCTCTAGAAAGCAATATTCTTTTGCACAGTCCATTGCTGAGACAGAGTATGTAGCTACCGCTAGTTGTTGCAGTTAGATTTTGTCGATGGTGTCCACTCTTAAGGACTATGGGTTATCTTTTTGATAGTGTGTAAATTTTGTGTGACAACACTAGTGCCATCAACATTACCAAAAATCTAGTGCAACACTCTAGGACCAAGCACGTTGACATGAGATATCATTTCCTTAGAGACCATGTAGAGAAGGGCGATATTGTGCTAGAATTTGTGAAGTTCGAAGCTCAATTGGCCGATATCCCTTTAAACCCTACTAGGTTTGCCACCTTGACGAGTGAGTTAGGGGTAGTTTATTCCTATGTGTTGGTTTGAGGGGAAGTTGGTTCTTTTATGAGCTTTTTGATCAAGTGGTGTCTTTTTTATCTTCTTTTGATCTTCTTGATCTTTATTTGGCTTTTGATGTTTTTCTTGCATCTCATTGTATCATATTGCATTCATATGAAAGAATTGATGCATTGTAATATAAGCTTTACCGCTTCTGTCTTTTAATTGATGAAACTTTGCTTATTACCCTCTTGTGGAGCTACACCTTCTTGGTTGCTCTTGCGATGTCTTGATCTTTGACTAGCTAGAATTGTGACTTCTACTCATGTGTAGTTTAGTCTTTGCTAGATGAGCTAAAATTATAAGAAAACTTGAACTAAAAGCTGCAATTTGTGGATCTTTTAGTTAGTAGCAACTCTAGTGATCCTTTTATGACACTTGCCATGTCAAAATAGCTTTGTTCCATCTTGGATCTAGGTTGAACTTTAGTTCTGTTACTAGTTTTTTCTTGAACCATTAGGTTACTCATCCTAGGAATTTGTGGCTTGGGACAGGTATTGCTTACAAACCCAGGAGTATCTTTTGCTCTTAATCTAGTGCAAATTGAAAAATCATGTGTAACAAGCTTTCTACTCCTGTGAGCTTAATTTTGTGCCAAACTATTTTCACGAGATTGCTTGTCATTTTATCTGACATGAACTTGGAGATAGTTTGATGATTTAGACGATCTCGTAGGGACTACTTGTCATATTTTGACATGAACCTCATGATTTGTCGCTTTGGTTGAAGTTTAGGGGGCAATTGTGGATGGCTCCTAGTCCAAGACTTGCTTCACTCGGTAAACTTCTAAAACAACTTCAACATGTGCTATCCAATTGAAAAATGGTACAAATGTGTAGAAGTATAGGTGCTTGAGGTATTTTGAGCAAAATAATTCATTTTTTAACTTATAGCCTCTAGAATGATCAATTATAGCTTCTTGGTCTCATATTGACCTTTTGACGTGGCTTGGCTCATTCTAGGATAACTTTAGATGAACTTGCTAATTGTGAAGTTTTGCATAACTCGTAATAAATCTGATTACTTCATCTTGTGCTATCTTGATTAGCTTGGCTTTACATGTTTAGATATGACATTGATAGCTTTTCATACTTGATATGCCTTGTGGAATTAAGAAATGCTAGTTTGTTCATGATTGAGTAATCTCCAAAGTTTCTTATTCTCAAAAATTAAAAATAAAGTCACTCTATTTCATTTTATACATACTCCTCCTTATGCTTCTTCTATGCATCTTAGAATTGAAATCCTTCGATGAGAGGAAGGCGTAATTTCTTGATAACTCCATTATTAAATGGGGAGAAGTTGTGGCAAAAATGAAAAAGGGAGAGATGTAAAAATGGAAAAATTGGTTGAGAAAATTGAAAAATCCAAAATTTCTTGACTTGAATTGCAATTTTTGAATCCTCGTAAAGATCAAAGGTCAAAATGAACAATTGTTCTTTTACATGAACCTTGGGTGAAATTTTTTGTATCCTCTCTTGAATCGAAGCTTTCATGTACTCTATTGCCTCATCTAAGTTGCTTTTGCATTCCTTGAGCCTTCTTGGTTATTTTCGTGGTTTTTTCTTGCTTACGGACCAAGTTGTCTCTTTGCACGAAAACGAGCGAGTATTTTTCAAAACAACTTCCAATTTGCATTTTTGGGCAATTGCCAATGTGTTCATCAAGGGGAAAATTGTTGATGTTATGGGGATATACTCCTAATCTCAGTGTGCACAATTGGCAATAGTGTCGATGCGTTTGGCGAAGCCCTCATTTTCAGGATATTCAGACTGTTGTCAGACTTCAGGAGGTCGGACCGGCCATGGTGACGGTCTGACCGGCTGTCTCGCCTGCTCAAGATGAAATTTCAAGGTCTAATCGGCCATTTTGAAAAGTGGAATTTCGGCAATCAGTGAAAAAATCACGTATGGCAGTAAGTGAGAGGTTGCGTTTGCACTTAGTCTCATGATTTTTGGAGTTTCAAGCCGAAAGTAGATAGAGTTTGAAAATTCTAGAGAGGGTGCATATTTCGAGGGCTAGAAATTTGGCTAAGTCCCTAGGCAGTCTAACTGGCCAGGGGGCGGTCAGACTGGCCATGGGCTAGTGGTTTGACCAGCCAGGCCCCGTTCATGCACGGAGGCGGCGGTGAACTTCGTGGGCTAGGCCAAAGTCATGGGTTTTAGTGCAGATGTGTTGCATGATGCATGTTATGGCTAACGTGGGTCAAGTTGTGAAAAACTTGTACCCAAAAACGAGTTCTTGGTCTATTGTTGTGCAGGTGGCTTGGAGCTGAGGTCCAGAATGATCAAGGATGTTGGATGAAGTCATTGGACTCAAGCATGACACATGATGGACAAGGATGACCAAATTGGAAGCTCGGTGCGACTGGTTGCATCAAGTGGTACAGGGGTCGGTGCAAGTGCCATGGTGGTTCTAGCCCGATGGGAGAGACTTGCTGACAAGACAAGAGCCATTGACTAACCTATACGTGACGAAGTATGGGGTTGCGTCACGACGATTGGACTCGGTCTTTGGAGGTGGAATGAGAGGGGTATTTTGGTATCTTCATTAAAATACCGGGTTGGTGAACTTTGGAGAAACTACGGTGTGAGACAGTGAAAGGAGAGATGTTTTAGGTCAAGTGAAGATGATGATCATGAAGAGATGGATTTAGAAAACCCGGTACGTCATCCACTTTGAAAAGCGTGTAGGAGAGTAGACCCATTTGTGCGTGTGCTTAACGAATGCACTCATCCACCACTCCTCAAATCTAGGAAACCCTAATTTATGATTTAGGGCTAGGAGAGGAAAGTGGAAATGCTAGAGTTTGTGAGAGATGGATGATTGAGTGCTCAAGTGTTAAGCTTTTGTCCTCCATAGTGGAGTGACTGTAAACCAACAATCTCTTAAAACAATCAAAGCAAGATTTCCTTTAAGATGAATTCTCTTATGTTATTGCTCTCTCTTTGATGCCTTTTGGAATTTTATGTTCCTTTGGTTTCCTTGGATATTTTGCTGTAATCTAGCTTGCTAGGACATGTGAGAATCCATCTAGGACTGCTGTTAGGAGCCTGGCGATCAGATTGGCGAAGTGGGGCGATTAGACTGGCCTTAGTGTCGTGCGTAGGTGTTTTTGTCTTGTGGTTCATCGATTTCAACGCAAGACTTCCGTTGTGCTTGTGTTTCTGATCTTCGTAGCTTCTATAGCGCTCTTGAGGAGAAGAATAAGTTAAAATCGGTCAAGGTCAAAAAAGAGTAGAGTTCCTATTACCCTCTCCTCTTATCGTCGTTCTGGTCCAATAGAAGCTAATGAGCGGAGACGAAGAGAAGATTGCTGCTGTGGCCATGGTGGAAGGAGGCCTGATGATGAAGAGAGAGAGGGGCAATTGGTGGTTCGATGGGTCATTCCAGTGGATTTATTGATCTGTGGAGTGTCGTGGCTTGTCAAGCGGTGAATGGAATTGGTGCGCGCACGCGTCATTTGTCCCAAGGTAGAGATGACTTGGACTTGCTTGGTCAGTCAGCTTGATGTCGAGTGGTTTGGAGAAATGAGTGTCACTACAACACAAAAGCCCTGTAGAGACATCTATTTTATAGGTTAAAGACGTTTTCAATCATCTCTATAGCGTCGTAGAGTCGTTTTTGTAAAGCGTCTCTGGAGTGCCTCCCCACGTAACGTGTCAAAGATCGTAGAGACGTATTGTTAAGCGCGTCTACAATGATATGAGTCGTTTAGATTGCGTCTCTACAAGCTTAGAGACACTTTCATATATGCATTTACATATCGTCTCTACTCTCCCTAGTGACGCTTTATTGCGTGTCAAGAAATATAGATACGCATTCATAGACGTATTTAGATTGAGCTAGAGATGTCCATTTTTATTTTGTTCTGTATAAATATTTTATCGCTAGTTAAACTACAATGATTCAAAGGATATAGTATCACATATTTTTCATAAGAAGTTTGAGATCTTAGGTAAAACCATTTCAAATGTAGAATTACATTATCAATATATATAAAAAAAACTAGAAGAAAAAAACATAAGACACTTCGTTGCGGACTGAATCGAATTAACAATTGAATCTAGTATCCACATACAAAGGTGCAACCTACTGGATAACATCATATCCAGAGAAAACAAAACTAAAATCTAATAGATGTCCAAATTTGTCTTTGAATGCATTCAATCTGCATAATTATTTTTTATTTTCCACGCTGCATTCAAAGGTTTCTACATGATCACAGCTCCACCTTGACAGAGTCTCGTAGGTTCCTATCAGATGGAAACTCCACTTTGACAAGTAAGCTCATCCTGTAAACAGTAACATGGTGTTGTTCAACTCACAAAAATTCATCCGTCTACATAGGAGAAAAACAATCACTATAGACAACACTAACATTGTGTATATTATAACATATACTAGTAAGGTGCCCGTGCGTTGCAACGGATCCTAAATAAATTATACTACATGATCTCAAAACTACTTAAGAACAAACCAAAGTGATTCTTTATATAAACAATGTAAAACTGATCAAATCAAAGTAATCATATATAACAAATGCTTTCATGACCATTCCAGTTAGCAAAGAAATAAATTAGCTGTTATTACAACCAGAGTTCACATAGTTATTACAACCAGAGTTCAGACAAATTGAAAACAAGATACCTGTAAATGGAAAGCAACAAGCTAACCACACTCTACATCAATCTATTTTGACGAAAGACATCCCTCTATCTTTATAATATAAAACATAATAGTACAATACACTCGTGTTCTTTGTTTCACAAATCAAGATAAATCTTACAGAAAATACCGACAAAAAACAGCCTCCTAAATTAACTAAGAGAACCCCATGAACCTGCTAAACTATAGTCTATCAACTCCTACTTGAAACTGGATCACAAACATTTCTGACATAAATTACGCTCAAAACAAGAAAACGTGGGGGGCAAATTTCGTTTTTTATTATTAGTAAAGATAGCAAAAGCCCTCACCTTGCTGCTGACTACAACTCGTCGTAGTCATTCTTCCACAACAAGATCTACCTACTAAATTTCATGCTGAATACAACTTTAGTAAATCAATTTATACTTCTTAACTACCGAGGCACAAAAGCACAAAATGTAACCCCAATTGCAAATTTTAAATCTTTCATACCTTGCAGACAATTGGGTACTTGAAACCCAGGCCATTGAGGTGCTCCCTACCGATGAGAGCTCTGCCAATTGTCAAGACATGTGGAGTATCTCATATATGAACCATCGCATGCTCTAGACCTTGATGAAGTAAGGTAACATGCTCGAGTCCATGCATTGTTAGGAACAAAGGAAATGTTTGTAAACAGTGTGCTAGGGCATCCACAATGCACCACAATCCGAAGATCCCATCTTGATTAATATCTGCAGTATAGCCATAAATTAGAACAACCATGGAGAGGTGAGCTAACATTGAGTAGGAATTATGAATGGAACATCTGTGTAACACCAAAAAAGATAGCAGTGTTGCACTGATCAACTAAAGGAGTAAAAGAAAACATATGAAACAACAATATACATCGCTTTTCCATGCAAAGAGCAGAAGCACCCTTATCATAGCTAATGGCATCAAAAAATCACATCAACTTCATTGGCATGGTGTATTTCAACCTAATCATATTTAAGAAGTAAACTGTAAACAGTGAAAAGTAATGACTTATAGATCAAGCAACTTTTGCAAACATTGGTTGTTACATGTTGTTCTTAATCATGAAGGAGAAATAGTTACAAATGGAATGGTTATAATGCTTGCATAAGCAGAATTATCTTCGCTATGGTGGGGGCTAAGGTGCGTAAAAATCAAAATTAGCACTTGTCGCAATCGAATGAATAGGAAAAAATTTGGGCACGCAGCAATCATTTAGAGCAAAAGATTACCCGCGCAAAACTTCTCTTGCCGAAAGCAGACAACATTTATTGCTCCAATTCTTTACGCATATAGACCAAGGTTCTTCTTTGTAAGATTGTGCAACAAACACTTCGAGCCATGCTCAACAAAAAGCCTGACAGAAAATGCATCTTCATGACTTCATCAAGGCTTCCACTGGCAAAACCCTCGAGAAAGAAAAATTACCAGTCAGCAAGAGACAAATTGTGATAAACAGATAGGAAGTACTCAAATGAAAACAATTCACTTGATATGCAATATCAAAGAAAAATTACCAGTCAGCAAGAGACAAATTGTGCAAAGAGTAAACACATGAAGAATAGTTGCATCAGCATTCGTACCCCAGGTGGGAGATGATATAAGTACTTTTGCTTCAGGAAATATCTTTGTATAAATCTTTATGAAAAGACGTAGTGATCCATCCCCGAGAGGCGAAGGGTAGCAACCTACGATCAGCTATAATTGATCAGAGGCTGTAGCTATACACAAGATAGGGCACAAAAAGCTATGCATAACTCAAATAACACCGGATAGATCACCACAAGTCGCTTCGACATAGGGATGGCATATTTTTACATCGAGACTAAACAATAGGGACAAACAATGACATACTTCATCCACCACAACGTTGTAACTGTTCAAATGGAAGTTTAAGTGGCCTCTTCAAATCTCCATTCAACTTTGATTGCTCTATCTGCAGATATTACAAAGAATTCAATGAAATGGAATATCAGAAATCGAAAGCAAAACTGAATTATTAGCTTTTGGAACCTATAATTGACAGCTTCACATTTCTCCCAAACATATAGCTCTGACTTCTAAGCTTCAAAATTTAAAGTATTTTTTAACCAAAATTTAAAGTAATCAGATGCATACGAATACCCATCCCAACATCAATATATACCTAAATCATCAGCCTAGGATCTGCCAAAAACAACATCTATCTAATCCATGTGAAACACTAGTACACTGCATTACTGCAATAGAACTCCACTTAGAAGCCACCTAATTAAATGAAAAGTCCTAAATAATTTGGTTCTGTAATTTATAAAAGAGCATCATGACATATGTTTCTAAGACTAAATGGCTTGACTTAATTCAAGAGAATATACATTGTTACAAATTACAATCCATTCAAATATAACTCACTCAACATTCCAGCTCTACTTTTCTCGAGTGAATTTCAGTTAAATACACATATCCTTACAACCTGACCATGACATGATGATATCATAGTTAGGCACTACTACCCAGTGAATGCTCCATATCTAGAAAAGTATCCAGTAGGTGTAGAATAGCACCTTGCGATGGGAAGATCTCGCGAGGGGGTCGCGATCGCTCTGGCGGGCGGGGAGGCTCACCGGCTGAGGAGACGTCGATGTGGGGGGCTCTCGCCTGGCTGCCTACTCGATCTGGAGTCTGGACTGATTTGATTCCTTCGGAGGCACCGTCGTGGTCAATAAAAACGAAAGATGCAAAAGGGGGCGGGGGTTCTATGACCTTGTAGGGCGACAACGGTGGCCGAGCAGGTGAAGCAGAGGAGGGCGGCGGCGGCAGAATTAGGGTTCACGGTGGAGTAGCCATACCTCAACTGGAGGACCGGATAAGGGGCGTGCGTGATGTAGGCCCTCGTCTCCCCTCGTCGCCGGTCACCGCGGTCTTCTCCCCTCGTCGACACTCGCCACCGACGCCCCGAGCTGTGTGGAGGAAGCGAACCGCCAGAGAGCCTCGTGAGGAGAAATAAAAAACGAAGTCCTCTGGTGACTGGTTCCCTAGTACGCCCGACTGGGCCTGTAGCTCTAGAGTAGACGATGGGACATATTTTAGAATGTCCTGAGAAATGTCTTTACATGCTATTTGATTTAGGGTGTAGAGACGAAATAAAAAACGTCTAAATAAAAATGTCTCTAGTAGACTATTTTGTTGTAGTGTGTGGAGTGTTGACTACGCATCAAATTGGTTTTAAGCATGCACGGTTGTCCAATTAATCTACTCCTTCATATCTTTCGTTTCTAACCACTTACTCAGGTATGATGAAAGTTGGCACAACAAACTATATTACAAATATTCATCCCATCGGTCCATATGGACTGTGGACCTACTTGTTTCAACCACGATGGGCTCTTGGAGATTAATTCATGTGTGTGGAGCTTTTGTCCTCCGTAGTGGAGTGACTGTAAACCAACAATCTCTTAAAATAATCAAAGCAAGATTTCCTTTAAGATGAATTCTCTTTTGTTCTTCCTCTCTCTTTGATGCCTTTTGAAATTTTGTGTTGCTTTGGTTTCCTTGGATATTTTGCTACGATCAAGCTTGCTAGGACGTGTGAGAATCCATCTAGGACTGCTCTTAGGAGCCCAGTGATCAGATCGGCCAAGTGGGGCGATCAGACCGGCCTTAGTGTCGTGTGTAGGTGTTTTTGTCTTGGGGTTCATCGATTCTAACGCAAGACTTCTGTTGTGCTTGTGTTTTTGATCTTCGTAACTTTTATAGCGCTACTGAGGAGAAGAATAAGTTAAAATCGGTCGAGGTAGAAAAAGAGTAGAGTTTCTATTACCCTCCCACTCTTATCGCTGTTCCGATCAAACAGAAGCTGATGCGCGGAGACGAAGAGGATCTTGCTGCTATGGCCATGGCGGAAGGAGGCCTAATGAGGAAGAGAGACGGGCAATTGGTGGTTCAATGGGTCATTCCAGTGGACTGATTGATCTGTGGAGTGTTGTGGCTTGTCAAGCAGTGAATGGAATTGGTGCGCGCACGCGTCATTTGTCCCAAGCTAGAGACGACTTGGACTTGCTTGGTCAGTCAGCTTGATGTCGAGTGGTTTGGAGGAATGAATGTGGTGTGTTGACTACGCATCGAATTGGTTTTAATCATGCACGGTTGGCCAATTAATCTACTCCATATCTTTCCTTTCTGACTACTTACTCTGGTATGATGAAAGTAGGCGAAGAAATTCACAACAAACTATATTACAAATATTCATCCCGCCGGTCCGTATGGACTGCGGAACTGCTTGTTTCAACTGCGATTGGCTCTTGGAGATTAATTCATGCGTGTGGAGCTTTCGAAATAATCCAGTGTAACCTTCTTACAGATTTGAAATTCTTCAAATTTGAGGCAAGCTCTAAAAATTGGATTTGGGAAACTTCCCATTCCCGGTCTGAAACACTGAAACTAGTGTTCAACTCCATTCATTGGCTCTACTCAAGAAAGCAAATTTTACTTCAAACAAATCCTATTATCATCCAATATAGTAGGATGGCGACTGCTTGTGCTTGGAACTCAAATGAATTATCCAGGTCTTCCTCGAGTAGCCATGCCTCCGGTTCCTCTGCTCTTGCCACCGCACAATTGCATGCACCATCGACATGCTCCTCATTCCTTTGGTCTAACTTCTTTTGCTTGGGTTGTGCCACCGTCTTCGTTTGGATTTGGAGACTGTTTGTTGACGCTGGGTTGATATTTGCGAAACATTGCTGAGAAGCGCGCAGGAGATGATGCCAACAAAACTACCCTATTGCAGTGGGAGGGTCACAAACTCACAATGAGTAAGGACAAGGGTTTTGGTTACGGGCCGGTAACCGAAATTATCATGGGGCCAGTATTTTTTTGAACCAGCCAAAAAAATTTGGTCACTTTTTAAATTAAAAAAATCAGCCAAGATTTCCGAGATTTTCTTTGATTTCCAAGATGTTTCCGAGATTTCCAAGATATTACCGAGAGTTTGGCCGGAACCAAATTAGAATTTAAATTTTATTTCCAAATCTCGTCCGACACTTTTTTTTCTCTTGGCGGAACCACGTGGATTGGCGGAATCACATGTGCCCAAGCGGAGCTTCAAATCCGGCCAGGGGAATACTTTTGGGTTTGAACACATGGATTGGGCTTGGAATAGGATGATGGCATTCCGGCCCATCAATACCAGTCTAATGGAAATGTGAGACTGTACATTGCGATGAAATTTCTGATCACTTACAGGTTTGCCGTGTCCGCGTTTGATTGGAAAATTGATCAGGATTCAGAACAAGGAAGCAAGTGGATTTCAAAGACCCATCAATTTTAGTATGGGCACGTAAGATCCACCATTCCAATGTGGGCAGATTTGGACACCCGTATGAAACGTTCTTCATACGGGATTTGGATCCCCGTATTTTGTTAAATGCGGGCTTAAGTAAACACTGACGGGTGTGTCACTAGCTATACCGGTATAAGCATGTGTGCAGTCCATTCTTTTCATTAAATCCATTCATTCCATTCATTCATATATTCATTCGGTGTATGTTCGCATTCTTTAATGATGAGGTCTTGTTTGTATTTGTGGTATGTTCATTTATTCACTGTACTTGCTGAGTCACGGACTCATTCTTGCTTTGTTTGTTTATTTTAGGTGATCATTGATGCTGGCTCTATCGGGAGGGAGTAGACACGCACTAATCATGCAATTGACCATATTCAAGTTCAATAATATGATTTAGTTTCTATCTTTCATTCGTTAATTAATGAATTGTAATAAATAAATTTAGATGGTGAAGGAAGGATACCTTCTCCATGTTATGGTTGATATATTACTGCTTGAGAACTTTGATCACCTCTTTTGATATAAGTATTTGTATTCAGATTCTTTTCGTACCATGGTCCTGTTAAATATTGATTTGTTTATGCCATTAGATGATAATTTATTCAAATTCTTCCGCATCGTGGTTGTATGTTAGATTATTTAGGTGACATCTTGGCTTCCAAATAGCCAGGGTGTTACATACTCAAAGGTGAACGGCTCTAACAAAACCTTAAATCCCAAATTTTTGAAGTTCTCACTTCACACCAGAACATACCAGACATTGTGTTCCTCGCGTATGGATCCGAGACGGTCAAAGCGATATGCCAACTTCATAATCCATGCAACTGTCGAAAACGAACCAATGTACCTGGGCCAACTTCCCCTTTTGGTACAAAAGCATACAACATACTCAAAATCGAACTCTTCATCTAACAAGGAGCACCTCCTTTAATCAAGAATGCACAACAGAACTTGTTGTTAAACAACTGTTTTACAAAAGAGAATCCAACTGAAAGTAAAGAGTTCTCATCGTAACCACGCAATGCCAATTATTC
This sequence comes from Phyllostachys edulis, assembly GCA_036346405.1. Classification (NCBI taxonomy): domain Eukaryota; kingdom Viridiplantae; phylum Streptophyta; class Magnoliopsida; order Poales; family Poaceae; genus Phyllostachys; species Phyllostachys edulis. The sequence goes on along the minus strand of CM070562.1, from coordinate 54,319,146 downwards.
ACCAAAAGGATCAAATCCAAAATTGACAATTCATCTCAAACACCATTCCTCTCCCTAATTAGGCAATTTGTGAACGAACAGAACGAAAGCCAAATGAGAAATAACCCGGATGCCCAAATCAAATACTTCTTTTATTTTGTCCGAACTGGAAAGAACCATACATGACAGTTCAGCGCCAACCCAAATAGCCAAAGACATCAGTCAACAACACAAAGCTCAAACGAGAATCAAGAAAACGCTTCAATACCCGAGGAAACATCCTTTTTCTCAGTTTCTCTTTTAGGAATAAAATTTCTCTCAAACCTTGGAATTCAAATTCATCGCATACCACACGAGCTCAAACCTCTTAAATTAACATCCTCAAATTATGCTCAAACTGAAGTACATAATCCACACCTTTGTGGAGAGGCTCTATTGATCCCACCGAACACTCTAGACAACTCCTTCTCTCGATGAAATTAATTTGATGTATACGCCCAAAGCACCTCAAAATAGATCCCACGCAATCACATCACCTCCAACTTTCAAGAATAACAATTCAGAATCCGTAGTACACACATTCATGTACAAAATCAGAAGGGTTCTATCAATGATCATTCCACTGCTCAGGAAACACCATTATTCTATTTTCTCTACACACAATCATTTGGCGACCAAAGGTCTAGCATAAAAATGCAAAGTCCAAAATTTAACTTCCAAGACCTCTACAACGAACTTCACTTATAACAGATAGAGGAATCATCAGATTGAATCTGTAACATCCTCACAATTCTAACATACTCACTCGTTGTCATCATTAGAAATCACCCACATAATCTCGCAATACTATCCAATTGTGTTACTCTATAAAAATTGATCAAGGTTTCCATACCTTCGACAATCCCCAACGTTCCAACATGAACTAAGGTTCTGGAATTACACTATACCATAGGTTCTACTTAGTCGTAGCACCATTCAGTTTTACTTCGAAATAATATATTCCATTTGAATCAAATTTCCTCCAAGAGGTACAGGTCAAAACCAATTCATCTTCTACTAATCCTCCAATAGCTTGGTAGCAAAATCTCACCACTACCATTACTTAACCAGCAAAATCAGTTGCCAGATTACGCTTTGTAAAACTTTGCAATACAAAACGGTTGATCCTTTCTCAAAAGAAAGAGACGAACAAGGACAAGTTTCGTCACACAGGAAAATGTTGCTCCTCATAGCGATCACGAAACCAGAAGAAATAGTCTGATAACAAAGATCTTGGAAAATGGAAGTTGAGTTCACAGTTGAGGGCACACATCCCTCAAAAAGAGAATAGCAAATAACAACCAATAAGAAAATGAGCGATTGAACCGTGACAACTCTTGTGCGGAAAGAGCAGAAAGTTTAGACACGATTTAAATAACCACAAGTTACAAAACTTGACTCCAATTCTCAAATACTCCTACTGCACTCTTTCCTTTAACACTGAAATTAATCGTTTGACTATAACAACACTTTGCCACAATGAACAAGATAAGGTCTTTAGTCCAAACCACAAGAACTAATTAAGAACCAATGAAATTCTTCAACATGTCATATTTGCTCAGAACAGTTCAAGTCACATGAAACATGAGATCCAAATGTTCTCAACCACAAAGCTCGAAACATTTTCATTTACAGGATTTCACGGAAAGCAAACGGATTAATTTCCTCTTGAAGAAATCACAAAAATTTTCTTTGATTGCAACCTCACTTTGCGAACTCAAACCAAAGAGCCTTTAAGACTAAATCACACGAAACTCTTAAGAAGGAATAGGACAATCCCATTGTAACACCCCAGTCTGATAAGGGCCTGGAATGCTAGTAAACTAACAAATTAACAGAACTAAAGCAGAAAATAAAATTTCTAAATTTCGGCAGAACCTCCCCTGTATAGATAGCTATACCGGAGGTTCCAATAGTCATAAAACAAGTCCATAAAGGAAACACTAAGGACATGAGCATCACAGGACTATAGTCAGGTTTCAAGCATTTTAATCAAAAAGATGATCGAAGATCATCCACAGAACTCAGTCAATCATAACGAGAAAGAAACCATCAACCACGGCCACCTTCAATTATTACAGTTCATTAATTCTCGGATGGGTGGTAGAATCCAACTCTATTATCAAAATTTTGGAGTATGTTGAAGTGAACAAAAGTGAGTGTCTACTCCCTCCCAAAATGGCCATCATCAACGATGACCTAAAACAAACAAACAACGCAAGGGTGAGTCTGAGACTCAGCAAGTACCGTGATTAAATGAATAATACATATAACAACCATGATCATGTGAACATCATAAAAGTGTATGAAATAAGCACAGAACGAACACTTGAATGAATGGAATGAATGATTTGTACGAAATGAAGGGACTACACACATGCAAATACCGGTATTGCTGGTGACACACCCGTCGGTGTTCACCTAAGCCCGCATTTAACAAAATGCGGGGATCCAAGCCCCGTACGAAGAACGTTTCGTACGGGTGTCCCAAACTGCCCACATTGGAATGGTGGGTCTTACGTGCCCATACTAGAATTGATGGGTCTTATATAATGATCCACTCCCGTGGATTGAAACATGTATTATGGATGCATGGTATGACATATGAACATTGAAATTCCATGCTCTCTATTCATGGAAGTGACACAAATGGATTGAATACGAACTAGTAAATATTAACATGGTACTTAGAAATACAATACCAACCACAAGCATACAACATGTCATAATCATAGAAACACTAAGGTACTTGCCTCCCGCGCTGCGACACGTTAGTAGGCAAATGCGGTGCTCCCAAACCTGAAGTTTCACCTCCTAACAAACAAATAACTAAAATAAGGATACGATGAACACGACATTACTAAATAACAATCTACAACGCTTCTTCGGCAATACAATATTTAACTAGAAGCTCTAAAATGGAAACCAACGCAATCTGCCCTAAACCGCCCCTGGGCAGCAGCACAATAATCAGCATAACTCTTGATCTGGAACTCCGAATGAGGTGAACCCAGTTTCTGTGGACTCTTAACTGACAAATCTACAATACTCTAGTTGACAAGATAATTTAATTCGGCCAATTTAGAACGCTAACAGACATATGAACGTTCAGCACCGAAAAACTGTCTACAGAATTAACAGCAGCACTAAAACGACCATAACTTTCAATCTATAACTCCGAATTGATCAATATTTATCAATCTGGAAAGGTTATCAAATTACCTACAATAACCTAGTTGGGAGAAATCCCAGATTCTGCCAATTACAATTTCATAATTTACGAATTATCACAACAGTTTAATCTTGTCAGGAATCTAGACAGCAGAAACTAAAACGGTGATATCTTTTGACTCGAACGTCGGAATTAGGTGCTCTCGGCGGCCACGGAAAGCTAAGAACATCATCTAACTTTCACTAAGAGATGGGCATCTCGAATTCTGTCACTAAGGGCTCGAAATCAACCACGCAACTGACTGGACAGAACAGGACTACAGCAGAAACCATTCAATCCAAACAAATCTGATCCAAATCGCAAATACCAACAGATCAACAACTAAGAATGACAACCGTTACCCTTAACGATCCCAGGAAGTCGATGAACAAGCTCCCCCAAGAACCTCCCTTCCACCCCTCTCCCTTTCCTCTATTGGTCGGCCAACAAGGGACAAAGACAAAAGGGGAGCTCAGCTGCCACCAATGGAGGAAGAAACTGCTTGGGGACAGCAGGGAGACGCCACCACTTGGAGGAAACAACAGGGAAGGGCGGCCTGGAGAGCAGCAGCAAGGGCGGCGGCCAAGCAGCAAGCTCCCCCAAGAACCTCCCCTTCCACCCCTCTCCCTTTCCTCTATGGTCGGCCAATGGAGAGCAGTAGCAAATGGGGGCGGCGGCCAGGCAAAAAGAGGGCAAGGGTTGGGGAAAAACTTAGGGCAAGACATCCCCCCCCACCTTTAGATCACAAGGCTGCATCCTCCACCCTTGGATCTCAAGGTTGCTTCCCCCATGGGCCTATTCGGTTCTCCTTTGGGATGGTTGGCCAAGGGCCCAAGCCCAGGGTAGGGTAGAGCAGGTGAACAAATCCCCTCCTTTACTCTGAATTAACCGAGTGATCAAACTTCTGCCTCACAACCTGTTCGGGGTATTACACCCATTTACGCGATCAATTTACTACAAGTATTAACATCAATCTCACACAAAAATTAGAAAACACTTCGAAAGACCCATGCGAAAAGAATGGGTTGATTCTTTCTCAAAAGAAGAGGCAAATGGAAACGATTTTCACCAACTAGAAAATCATTTACCACTCGCAATGAATACAGGACCAAGGGGAAAACCAATTAAGCAATAAACTCAAAGAACATAAGTGGAATCCACAATTGAAAGTATAGGCCTTACGCGAAGTGAATATCAGACCTTAACAGATAAGAACAAACAAGCATCCAAGATCAAATCGCTTGAATAACTGAAGAACCATTAGAACTTTGCAACACGTCGCTTCACTCGACAACTTCCAATTACCACATAAATCTTGAACACCAAGGGATCACGAATGCAACTTTTGAAATATTTTCATTTAAGAGACACCACGAAAGACGATCAAAATTCCTTCTCTATAAAAGAATCAACATCACCCTCACATTACTGAATATTATATTAACTTCAATAATATACATTCTTGGTATCATTCAATTTATCTTACTGTCACATCAATAAACCTTCCAAAAGAAACATAACAATTCGTGTCATAAAATTTCCATCATCATATAAGATTGTAATAACAACTCATTCTAGAAAAGAAACATAGTGCGAGAGCCACAAAGCTGAAACAAATCTCTTTTTAACAAGCTCACACTAGTAGTACTCTAACCATTTCTACTAACAACTGATGATTATATAATCACAGAAGTATTCATAGTTCTACCTTTGATCAGAAATTGGAATGAAATATCCTTAAACTTTAGCAATGGAATATTTATAGGACAAGGTTTTGTAAGTCAATACAACAACTCTCATCCATTTCTTCATACATATAACAACAATTTAGCATGGCAAAAAGCAATTGAATTTAGCATTTGTACAAATTCTTCGTATCCAAATAGAAGATGATTCAAGGTTAATATTTACCAATGCAAAGATAACTTCACTTTTGAAGACACTAACTAAGAATCATTGGTTTGCACCAAGATATTAAGCCAACCTGACAACTCCTGCCATACCAAATAATTCTCTTAAATAAAACCTCTTAGATAAGTATGACAATACATCACTAAAGGGTTTTGACATACTCTTTCTCATAAGAGAGGCATAAAACTTCAGGATTTTTTTTTAAATAATCTATTTTTTATTCGGAAATACAGAAATAATACCGCTTAATTTTTTTTTACAGAAATAATCTCTAGTCGCCGTGCGGTTGGGCGACTTACTAAAGTCGCCCAACCGAAGGCGACATTGAAGGTTTCGAGGCATAGTCGCCATACCGCACGGCGACTTAAGGTCGCCGCCATACCGTATGGCGACATGGTGGCAAATAACCAAGTCGCCATACGGTATGGCGACTTGGGGCGACTATAAAATCATGTGACGAACCGTCGCCATTCAGTATGTAAATCGGCAGAGAAAAGAGGAGAGGAGAGGAGAGGAGAGAGAGAGAAAGAGAGGAAAAAGAGGAGGAGAAGGAAAGAGGAGGGAAGAAAAGGAGAAGAGGAGGGAAGAAGAGGAGCGCCGTGAGGTCGGTAAGTTTTGATATTACTTTGTATAAGTTTTTTTCTAAACCATGGTAGGTTAGCAATCAACTTTATGTGTAATGACATATTGTTAGCAAATATCTAGAGATGGCATAATTAGTTAGTAACCATGGTGCGTTAGCAAATGTTGAGAGATAACATGAAGGAAAAATGAGTTAGTAAAATAAATTTAGTTGTACTATTCTGCGTCTTTGTGCTAATTATGCGTATATGTTACTTTTCTAAATGCTAGTTTATAGAATGATAAACATGTCGATAACGCGTGCATTCGCAAATGCTAGTTTATAGAATGTTAAATACACGATACATGGTTCAAACACGAGGGATTATCAAACATGTCAAATTTTAGTTGTCTTTGTTATGCGTCTTTGCGCTAATTGCGTCACGGGCTAGATGAATGATAACATGTTACTTTTAGAAATGCTAGTTTATAAAATGATAAACATGTCGATAACTCATGCATTCGCAAATACTAGTTTATAGAATGGTAAATACGCGATACATGGTTCCAAACACGTGGGATTATCAAACATGTGAAATTTTGTTTTTTTCTCCAAAGCTTCACGCATTATAAATACGCATAGTAACGATGATGTAATAAATATCTACTTAATCCATAGCGATCGGTATAGGCGTTAACGTAATATAGCCTTTAAGTAGGAAAAATTGTGTCATTGTGTTGGGGCAAAGTGTTTAGGTGGCACTACGAACATATCAAATATGATTTATTTCCCATTGGAATATAATTTAAATCGTAAGTAATATGAATGCTTTTAATTTCTTAATTTGCGGTATGGCTCAAGACCACGGTGGTTCGGATTGGCATTTCGATCGCTAGACCGTTTAAATCGACGTCTTGACCGCATGAGCCGTCGTGTGCCGCATCCGGTTGGCGGGCAGGACGCGGCTGAGTTGGGGGTGGTTCGTACGCGGACACCCCGACGGGCTTGGAGACTAGACCCACGCTGGGTAGAGAGGTTTGTCCGTAAACTTTGTAACTTTTTTTGTGTCGTATGCGCACTTTGTACTTACGTCTTCGTGCTTTGTAGGCTGAGCCGTTCCGGTCTTCTACCGCTCGCACGGATGGTTGAGGCCACCGAAGAGGACGGCGGTCTGGTCGTCGACGACGATGGGGAGGTTCAGGCCGGTCCGGAGCGGTCACGACGCTTCCCGTTCGACCGGTCGCTCCTGACTGCCCTGGTGGACCGTTGGCGGCCCGAGACGCACACCTTCCACCTCCCTTTCGGGGAGATGGCCCCGACTCTGGAGGATGTCGCGATGCTGCTCGGCTTGCCTATCGCGGGAGCGGCTGCATTCCCGCCGGACGCGGGTGTGGACTGGCGCGACGCCCTGTTGGCCAGGTTTCAGGGCGTTCTTGGGGCGGAGGCCGCACCTCCGTACTTCGACTTCTCGGAGCGACAGCGGCATGGTGCGCCCCTGCGGTGGCTTTCGCAGTTCCGGGTAAGTATAGTACCTATTTTCGTCGGGGTTAGCGATTCATTAAGGCCTAGCCATATGACGGGCTTACTAATTATTCGTTTCTGCGTAGGTCGAGCGGATGGTCCCACAGCCCACCGTCGACCAGGTTTCGCGACACCTGGAGGCGTATCTGTTGTGGTTTCGCCGGTCTCGCTTACCGCCAGCCCACGGTGACTCCGTTGACGCCCGCCTCGTGGGGTACGCGAGGGCCATCGCGGACGGCGAGGAGCTGGAGATCAGTTGGGGATCAGCCGTACTTGCCGCGACGTCTCGCGGCTTTGTCGATCGTCTTTGTCGGACGAAGCCCGCATCTATCCTCACAGTGTGCCCCCTACTGCTGCAGCTGTGGTCGTTCGAGCGCTTCTCTCGGACGGCCCATCTTGATAGACTTCGAGACCGTCTGGCGCGGACATGTACCATGGTGACGCGGTGGACCGGCCGACCGTAGGGTCCCTTTGGTGCCGTGAGACGGTACATATTTCCCTATATATTTTCTTTAGTCGTATTCATGTAATCCTTTTTAACCACTTGTTTTGGCTCGCAGCCGGTATGCACACGCAGAGTCACACGTCGCGCATCTGAGCACTTTGTGGAGCGGTTGACCGTCTCACCGGCGACGACGCGCGCTGGAGCCGTACTCGATCAGAGACGGAGGCCCGTGCTCGCTGGGTTGTTTTCACTCTTGGCTGGCGCGACGGGCGATCTTGGCGACGCAGAGGAAGCTTCGTCTTCGACGTGTTCGTGGAGGACTACGCGATGCACGTGGTGATCGCGCCATTCGGCCTCCGCCAGTTGTTCCAGATTCCGTCGGGGCGAGGGTGCTGAGTCGACCCATGCGTAAGTTACATGCAACACTGTTCACATATGTTTTGACATTTCCGTAACGTTTGCTTCCAATTGCAATGCTACGTTTGCGCAGCATAGTAGGAGGGTGGCACTAGGACGCATGGCGGGCAAGATGGAGCCGTGGGTGGCACGGTGGCGAACGCCTATGAGGATCGTGGTGCGGATGACGGCCGTCTGACCCAGCGTCAGACGACGAGTACCTTCATTTGGTATGCCCGCAGACACGCACCAGTGGTGCATGTCGTCGACCCTCCCCGCCAAGGTGCAAGACGACCGACGCCTACCCTCTGCACTTAGCGCGGAATGTGCACCTCGTGGTACGTAAATCGTGTTTGAAAATGTCTTCGTCTTCATTACGAATTATAGGTTTGACGCTTTGACATACTCCTTGCGCATGACATCAACGTCGGGGTTGCTGGCCGACGGACGGCCGATCTGGGCAGATCGGCATTGGTGCGAGGTCACGCGCGACGAGCTAGTGCGGTTTGTTCGTCGGGCCTCTGATGCGGCGAGGCGATCGTGGCCTCGACGCGTCATGCAAAGACCTGGCAGAGGAGGTGGCCTCGTCGATGCAGAGAGGTGGGCTCGTCGGTCCGGAGGTGGCCTCGTCGGTGCATAGGTCGAGGACGCCGTGTCCTACAGCCCACTCAGCAGGCTCAGGAGGGGCACGTCCACGTGGCCCGCTTGCGCGAAGGCCTTCGCGTCCTGTTGCTCCTACGCCTTCGCCTCCTGTTGCGCCTGCGCCTGGGCAGGCTGGAGGGTCCGGGTGGGCACGTGGGTACACACCCCCACCGCCACAGTATATTCTCACCCCCGACCCCTCCGGACAGTACGGTGGGTATAGCATCCCGCAGTATGCCGCCAGTCAGGTGCGTTTGCTCTGTTCAAGTTGGCGATCGTCGATTTTTTGGTAGAGACTAACATTATTTGCCATGCAGGTACTTTTGTAGAGCCGGCAGGTGTCTTCTCTCCGCCGCGAGGAGGTGCGAGGCGTGGATCTTTACTTGGCGGAAGCACCCGGGGCGCGCGGACGGCACCGAGTGAGCTGCCTGTCGACGTTCTTTCTGTTGAGCAGCTTAGCGGGCCTCCAGTGATCACACAGGTGGAGTCGACCCCCCTGGGACCACGGATCAGCAGGGCTCCTGAGCGCCTTTCCCTGTCTGGGCCCCGGACTAGGCACCCCGCGGAAGCCCAAGCGGGGCGTCTTCTTGGCGCGGACCGGGTGTGGGGCGTGGCGGCGATGGAGCGGAGTCTTGCGGGTGGCGCAGTGGTGGCGATGGGGGTTTCGTCATTTGTGTTTACGTATTGTCTTCGTAGGAACTATTCGTCATTTGTGTTTACGTATTGTCTTTTGTAGGAACTATTACATGGTTGTCTATGCATTCCATCTACCATTGTTATATAACTTGTATTTTGTGTTGACGTATTCTCCTTCGTAACGACTATGATATGGTTGTCTACGCATTCCCTCTACCATAGTTCTATTACTGCCAAGTCGTGCACGTGTCGCTCAACCATTGGGCCAGCACTTCCTGCCAAGTCGTGCAACGGTTCAGCGACTAGTCCACGTGTCGCTCAACCGTTGGGCCAGCACTTCCTGCCAAGTCGTGCAACGGATGAGCGACTATCGGATAATATGGAATAGCTTGGTTTTCAGAACTCGTTCATACATTGCATATTTCTTCGATGCATATAACTTAAAGCACGCGACACATCAATACAACATGTCAACTCAATAAAAGGCAACCGCAATAACGCGTCCACCATTTCGTTACATGCTTTAGGAGATTGAACATAAGGCAACCCACATATTTCGTACCCTTCATATTCTACGAAAATAAGAAACAGACCAACCAACGTTGTCACCACACTTTTATCTTTACAAAAAATAACATCATATAATACGATTTGCTAAATACAATACCTACAAAATGTAATATCTATTTTAACACAATTGTTCCAATTGGGTTTACATAATTGTGAGTTTAGGAGCTTAAATCGCCCACTGGTTGGGCGACTTTAACTAAGTCGCCCACTGGTTGGGCGACTTGCACTAATGTCGTACATCCGTTTGGCGACTATACCCATGAGGCTCTAGTCGCCCAATGGGACGGCGACTAGAGATTATTTCTGTAAAAAAAAATTAAGCGGTATTATTTCTGTATTTCCGAATAAAAAATAGATTATTTACAAAAAAAATTCTAAAACTTCAACTCTCAAATTAACCCAAAAGAAATATGCAAGGTCAATGCATCCACTTTATAAAGAACTTGCAAAAGAAATCTTCCACTACCCGAAATTCCAAGCGAACAATTGAGTTACAATTTCCAACAGAGGATAAAACGGAACTTCCGTGAAAAGATCATTCTTGCAAATTAACTACGTTCACAAGTAGCAGAAATATCACAGTAGTCGGAAGAACAATAATTATTTTAAAGAACAATAGAGACCAAATGGAGCTAGCCCAGTTCAATATAACCACCAATCAAAAGAAGTTCAGCAACTGCAAGGAACTACAACCAGGAGACCAAGTACAAGCTCAAGGAAGACAACAACTTTATCAAGGATCTCATGCTCAACACATAACTATGGAACAGGGGTAAGTACTTCTCTATTCCCCTACCACGAACGGTGGTGTAGCCTGGTGAATCCCAGGGCAACAACCATGACTTCAACTTCTTAACATCCGTTATCAACACGCATGACTGTTAAAATCAATTATGAATATATAGGATTATCTCATGACAATCATAGAATAAATTCATAGATATAGGATATCACATCATATCATAGATTAACAACAAGAAAAATAGTACAGAAGCAATTCAACAATTGCTCAACGAATGAAACATAACAATAGAAATGCGGAAACAATGAATTACCCAACCCCACCTACTGTGCACAGTGTGTCATTTTAATATATTTCTATTAACCATGGACCTAAACCTGGCTTTGATACCAACTGTAACACCCTGGCTATTCGGAAGCCGAGATGTCACCTGAATCATCTAACATACAACCATAATGCGGAAGAATTTGAATAATATCAACTAATGACATAAAGAGATCACTATCTAATAGAACCATGGCATGACAATAGTCTGAATTCAAGCAAGTATAACGAAGGGTGATCGAAGATCACAAGCAATACATAATCAATCATAACATAGAGAGGTTATCAACCACATCTAAATTTAATTATTACAGTTCATCAATTAACGAATGAAGGATAGAACCAAGTCCTATTATTGAATTGAAATATGGTGAAGTGAACAAATAGTGCATGTCTATTCCCTCCCAATAGAGCCATCATCAACGATCACCTAAAATAAACAAACAAAGCAAGAATGAGTCCGAGACTCAAAGCAAGTACTGATGAATAATTGAACTTACAACAATTATGAACAAGGCAACATCTTTTAAGAATAAGAACATAACATCGAATGAATATATAAATCAATGGATTGATTGAAAGGAATGGACTGCACACGAGCTTATACCGGTATAGCTAGTGACACACCCGTCGGTGTTCACCTAAGCCCGCATTTAACAAAATCCGGGGATCCAAGTCCCGTATGAAGAACGTTTCATACGGGTGTCCAAATCTGCCCACATTGAAATGGTGGGTCTTACGTGCCCATACTGGAATTGATGGGTCTTATAATCCACTCCCGTGGGAACATGAAAAATGGATGCATGTATTGAAATATGAATTATGAAAGGCATCATGTCTACACATGGAATTAACACATAAGAAATGAACATAAACTTTGAATATTCTCATGGATCACAGAAAAGCACAATACCAACATCAAGCATCCAGCATTCATTAATCATAAGAACATCAAAGTACTTGCCTTTCGCGTTGCGACGCGTGAGTAGGCAAAGACGGTGCCCCTAAACCCGAAGCATCTCCGCCTACACAAGTAAGTACTAGAAATAAGAACAATATGGTATAAGACACTACCATTAACGTTCTACAATACCCTCCCGAACACCCAAGAAATAGCCATAATCCCTATTATGAAAACAGGCAACACAACCACGGAATCGAATCTGGACAGTAGAACGAAAATAACCATAACTATTGACCTAGGACTCAAAACGAGGTGAGCCAAGTTCCTAAAGAAACTTAACGAACATATCTACAACATTCTAGTTGGCAAGATAACCCAATTTGGCTAAATTAAAATGCTAACAGGCAGTTGAACTCAGAAGACAGATTCTGCCCAAACGAAACGAACAGCAGTAAAGAACATAGCATAACTTTTGATCTACAATTGTGATTAGGGCGTTCTTTGACATTTTGGAAATTTTATGAAATTTTCTAAAACAATATAGTTGGGTGGAAACCCTGAATTTGCCTCTAACATGAACATAAATTAAAATACAAATTAACAGATCAATCTCGTTAGAATTCTGGGCAGCAAGATTGAAACTATCACAACTTTTGATCCGTATGTCGGAATTAGGTGTTCTTGGCGGCCACAGAAAGCTAAAAACATTATCTAAATATATATAGGAGATGGACATCTCCAATTCGGTCTCTAAGGATCCAAAATTAGCCACGCAACAATCTGGACAGATTCTGAAATTCTAACAGCAGCAATTCGATCCAATCCAACTACTCGAATTCACAACTAATCATCATCAAACAGCGGGGAAAGCACATCGTTACCCTTGAAGACCCATGGAAGGCGATGATCTATCCTCGAAGAAGCTCCTCTCCTAGTCCCTTCTCCTTTCTTCTTCCCGATGGCTTGTGGCGGGAGGGTGGCACCAGGAGAGGAGGAGCGGCGGAGGCGGCATCTTGTACGCCGCAGCCATCTTTGTGGCGTGATTTGCCATCAGTAGCAAGGAATGGCTAGGGTTTGGTACCCTCCCCTCCCTTGCCTTCTAATGGGCTACCAGCCCACTCATGGGCCTTGGGCCACTATGGCCGGCTCCTCTCCTCTTGAATATGGGTTGGCGGCCCATTCCTCTCCTAAAATTCTGAATTTTGAACTTAATTCTATCTCTAAACTTTGTTACAATCGATATTGAATAAATTTCCCTCTCCCGAATAATTTTTTCTCCAATTGATATTTGGGGTATTACAAAAGTACTAAGTCAGGAGGGTTCCCATATGCCCTCATGTGGATGCACACAAAAGTGTTTGGATCAATGGTGCAAGTAATTCGATCCTTATTGACTCGGGCACCAACCATACACACCAAACAATAACACCATTCATACCATGTGCCAAAGTCTAAATCTTTTTAGTTTTAGTTTTTTCAAATACAATACATACATGAGTATCCTGACCCAAGTAATTTAAGTGATGATATAATGATCATCGCCAAGCGATGATCCCCATACTACCGTTCTAAGTATTGCTAAGCGACATCAACCCGTATAACATATATGTATGTATATATATAGATATGCGTGTATATATATATATATATATATATATATATATATATATATATATATATATATATATATATATATATATATATATATATATATATACACATGTGTGTGTAACATCCCAAAAATTGGGATTATTTTTAAAAATATAAAAATGTGATATTTTTAAAACTTTCGATGGATTTTATTTACAATTGCTTTTCTGGATTCTATTTGCAAAGCTTTTGTCTGAATAAAGAATTTGAGAAATCAAATTCTAGCTTTACAAAATTCTAAGAGAAAGAATGGTTTCGGGCTTTTTATCCCAGGAACTATTCAACAATATTTCCATATGAAATTTTGTTTAGAAAAAAAAATCCTCACAACCTTTTAGGAACATCACCTTTTTAAAATTTTGTAGAAATTCAGGTAAGGTGTTAACCTCTAAAAATTTTACTGTAGAAACTACTTGAGCTCAGTAGTCTACACAAAAATTTTCATAAATTTTGGACTTCGTTTGGGTGGTGAATTAAATTGGCAAAGAAATCAGCTGTTATTTCAAAACTCCAAACATCTGTACTGTTCCTCGGGCTCAAGTCCAACCCGCATGGTCGAACCAAACCATCTCCATAAGTGGATCAGACCCAGTGTTTTTCAACCGTTGATTTTGATATCGACGTTCCAGATTGACTGGAGTGTTCGGACCGTCCGAACCAATCTTTTCATCTGCGCCGTTCATTTTGATCGGACCGCTAAGATTTTCCGGAGCCTAACCATTTCACTGTCTCGCTGATGGGTAGACCCCACCGTCATGTCCACTGTTCCACTGGCTGAGCCAGGCTCACATCGACCGAGCCACGGTGCAGTCAAACCCATTTGGAGCAGCACCTTCTTGTTTCACTGGACAGTGGCCCCTTTTCAGTTTCTTCACCCACTGACTGCTTGGGCCCACGGCCAGACCTTCTTCTCACTGACCACCCGGTCCCTCTAGCAGTGTTTCTTCTCCACGGCGGCAAGACCATGCGCCAGCAGCATGTCCACGCGGCCGTGTGCAAGCGCACGCTGCCTTGAGCCACGCCACGCCACCGCAGCATCGCCCCCGGTTTCGGACCAGCAGCCCGTGGTTTCACCTCGCCATGACGCTGCCCATCCTGCGCCCCTGCCCTTCTCCTGCATGCGCGCCACGCCCATGCCTTGCTGCCGAGCGCACCGCCATCACTGCCCATGAGGCTTCCTCGCAAAGCTCCGCCCGCTCGCCTATATAAGCCAAGCAATGGCGGCTTTGCCTCTCTTGCTGTCATCTTCCCCAACTCCCACTCCATTACCCCTCTCCCCGAGCTTCAATTTGAGCCAGCTCCGAATGCCATTGCTTCGGTCACACAAGCCGCCGAACCGCCTCCAAGCTCCCCGGCCATTCCGGCGAAGCTCGTCCAACCCCTTACGCGTCACGGCGCGTCCTAGCTTCCCAGGACGCTTCCCCTCCACCAATTTGGGGAATACCTCACCGGAGCGCTGCGCACGGGCCTTCTTCTCCAAGTCTGGCAAAATCGGCTTCCACCGCCGCCGCGTCTACTCCAGTCAGCCCAAGCTCAATTCCCGCCTCCGTGAGCTTCCTTAGGCATTCCCCTACCCTACCCCATCACTCACTTGCTCCCTATTCATCCCCAGGTCGCCGCCACCGGTGAAGCACATGCGCCGCCGTCGGTCTCCGTCGCCAGGCCGCCTCAGGTCACCGAATCCCCTTCCGACCACACCAACGTGCTCCAGGTACCCTAGGTATGCCCATGCTCCCTCTAGTTTGCTCCCTATTCCATCCTATGCCGTCGCGCCCTTTTCTTCTCCATGGCCGGCCGCCGCAAGGTCTTGCCGCGCCGCTCCAGTGCGTCTCCGGCCCGACCAAGAATCCCCCCAGCCTCTTTGACACTCAGGCATCCCATTTTAGTAGTCAGCGCCGCCTCGCCGCCACCCCACCGCCGGCGACGACCGCAGCTCCCTCTGTCCCGAGCCTTCCTGTCTCTGCTATTTCCTGTACACGAACTGAAAATAGAGAACCACCCCTCTGTTAGATGTTTAGTACTCTAGCTTAGTGATGTGATTAGTTAATTCATCACTCAAATGCTTCAACCAATTTGAAGTTTGGGTCTTGAAGGAAGTTTGGATAGCACCTCTTCAGTTCAGAGAGAAGTTTTCTGTTGTCTGATGGAATGAACAGAGAAGTGTAGATGAGAAATCGAACTCACAGTGGACTAGTGACCTTCTAGTGCCAGTACTTAGCAAGTATTAATTAGTACCTTGGCTAAGCGTTGTGTTGAGCTATTTGATCACTCAAATAACTTAACTAGAAGTTGAGATGTGTAGGGAGTTAGCTAGTGCCTTTTCTGTCCAGAAGGTTTTCGGCCAAATAGGTGAACTGAGAAGATGAATTATGGATATTTGGAAGTGTTAGTGAGCCTGCCCCTTTGTTTCAAGTGCTAGTCACTAGGTTTGACCACCACAGTAGGATTCATTTTTGCAAATAGCAGCACTGCTTTACAGAAATGAATTGTGTTCTGATTACGAACAGAGAAGTTTCATATAAGGTTTTGAGGTTAACTTTTTGGCAGTAGGGCTCATCCCAGTAAGTTGACCAGTAGGTGAGTAGTTGAATCCGATTTGTAGATTCTACTGCTAACTTACACTCGGTTTTGCTAGGTTAATTAGTGGTCAGTTTTGGTGATTAGTTTAGATAAGTAAATATTAGTTAGTAGCAAGCTAGCAGTAGTTAGCTCAAGTAGACAGCTAGCAGACAGTACAGTAGCAGTGAGCCCTTAAATGTTAATTAGGAAGTCTTTTAGCAGGATAGTTAGTGAGGTAATTAGGGACTCATTGGTGTTATTAAACAGTAGGGTATTATCTGTTTAATGCAAAGGTGAGTCTTGAGTAGCTGACAGTAGTGCTATTCTAGTTAAGCTGTTTAGACTGGACAATAGAATCGTAGACCTTCTTACTGTCACTAGGCCACTCAAATAGGTTGACAAATCTAAAGCTTTTAGGTAGTAGCACTTCATCCCAGCAATACTTTGTATTGTCGGTTGAAAGACTGCAGGTATTCAGAACTGACAATAGGCTAGTAACCTTCCATTACAAGCACTTAGGAAGTTAGTGATTCCTTTAAGCTATCAGTGTTTGTAGGTAGCTCTGTGTGTATGAATGGCTTTTGGCGATTAGTTAGGTAATTAGAAGGTCAGTTAAGTTGTAGATGATTAACTGACAATAGGGTCCACCTATGAAGATTAGGGTTGTTTAGCAGTTGAATGACAGTAGATTCCTTGATTGGGATAGTAGTGATTAATGAAGGTATTTAGCCAAGCCTTAGCCATGATTCTACTTCCTCTGTAGCCCTCTGTGCGTGTATGTTTACTTGTAGGTCTCTGATAGTGAACCCCTTTCTTTTAGTGGTTGGTTAGTGAGGATTAGTAGAAGTATTTAGTGTTTAGTTAGCCAGATAGTGCCATGACCGTAGGGTCATCTCAGTAAAGCTTTTTGGTAGTTAGCAAAGCATGGTTAAGTTAGTTTTCAGCGAGCAATAAGCTCACCGGATTAGATTAGTGTACGCCTGACTTTGGAAGGCAACTAGATTAGTTAGCTGTTTTAGAGCCTGTCAGTAGGTTAAATAGTTAGTTAACCTTAGTGTTTGAGTGTGCCACTAGCTAATTGCAACCGCAGTTAATAGATGTGCACACAATCACCATCAAAGTCTACTGAAGGAGGAGAACCTATAAGAGGATTGATTTTGACTGTATGATCATCGTAGATGTATACATAGAATGCCTAGAGAGAGTGTTTGTGAGTACTAGATGGCCTGTTAAGGAAAAACAACATCATCTAGACTCTAGGTATTGTCCGTTGTCATTCATCCCTAGTGATCTGACAATTAGTGATCCGAAAGCAAATCTAAAGAGTTTTACCTAACCCGTTAATCCCTTCCTCCTAGGCAGCTAGTGAGGAATGTTCATACGAACATTCTTTCTCTGTGGGATTTATCTACTTTTGTCTGTAGTATTTCTTTCATCAGCTTCTTTGGATCTATTTTGGTCTAAAGAATTTCCTTCATCAACTCCTTTGAAGATAATTCATCTGTAGTATTTCCTTCATCAGCTCCAAATGAGTATGTCTTGATCTCATCTGAATCACCCCCTTCTTTCAAGATGACGATAAATATGTTTAGTCTTATTTGAAGTGTTTCATTTGGTTTGAATATGTTTTTATTGGATTTCATTTGGTTATTTTCAGACGCTCTTGGATTTAATCGTAATCTGCGTAGTTAGACTCTGCCGCTGTGATGGGACAACACTCCCAACATGATCGAGATTATCAGAACATTAAACAGGATCAAGGTTATCTGAAAAACATAAGCAAGAGCAAGGCAAGCACCCCCTTTGATCATATTGATCCCAGTATTTTACTTATTGTACTTTGTTTTGCAAATCCTATTATGCATGCGTGTATTTCTGTGTAAAAATGCTATTATTGGGAAATTGGTAGTTGTAAATCCTACTTGCTGCATTTGTCTCCTTTTAATATTGATCCCCTACTGTTGTAACCATTAGAATATGGGTTAGACAATATGTAATATCAATTGGGAACTTTTGAGTACGATTGTCATACAAAATTTGCAACTAGAGCAATAGAGTTTCTGAAAATTGATAAAAGGACAATATGATAACTTGTGAGTTTGGGATTATTTTGAAAAATGTCCAGAGGAGTTACCTCTATTATTTTGTATGAAAATGACATGAAAACTTTAGTTTTTAGACACGGGCAAGTTATATTGTATTCTGAAAAAATGAGGATTGTCACTCACTAGTAGATAGGGTGGAGATCTTGCCCGTAGTCGATTAAGGACTAAAACCAGTAAATCCGGGACTAAGACCTAACCATACAACCATATGTGCTAGGGTGGGGTAGCCGTAGCTAACTAAGTTATCGAAATCTTAGCCTTACATGATAGTAGGCAGAAGTAGTATCCGCATTGCCGGTGGTTCGGTAACGCTGACACAACTGCGAATGCCTCATTGCGATGGGTTTCCATCCGAGCGAAGTAAGGGACTTACTCAACGGGTTTCCATCCGGGTGAGTAAGGCTCCTCATCCGAGTGTTACTTTGTTACTACCAGTGTTATTATTATGACTATCTCGATGGATGAGGATAAAGATTCGTAGGGCTAGTGTGGGGTTAAGACTAAATAATGTAAAGGCTGCGTCGTGAACTCTAGACTGCTTACCTTCGGAAGTGAGCGGTGGCATCGACGGATGCCGAACAAACTAGAGATATTCCAGGCAACTGGAGTACCACGTACTATGGGTAAAGTTGTACACCTCTGCAGAGTGATAAACTATTCGAATAGCTGCGCTCGCGGTCATGAACATGCTTAATGCGGCTGGTATGGCGGTAGTTTTTGTTTTCCAAAAACTGTTTTGTTACACATGGTTAGGGTAATGACTTGGGGTTTTTCATCTGTTGAGTTAACTGCTATGTCTATGGTTGTGTTGCTATGTCTATAGCCGAATTTGTCATTTCAATGACCGTTTTGCTATTTCTATAGCAATATTGCCATTTCAATGGTTGAACCGAACTTATTAGTGCTATTTCTATGGCAAAACCTGATTATATTTTTGCTTGCAACCCTATAGGGTTGTGAGTGTTTGTTGTTACTTATTCAATTACTTTATTTACTGTCCTATACTTACTCTTTTATAAACTGCTCTTTCAAATTCCGTTGCAAATTATTACTTATGATTATTGCAAATAAACTTGGCTTTGAGTAAAAGAACTTGTAGAATAGAGCCATACATTTGATAGCCTCGCATCTAATATAATTTTTGCGATACACTACAAGTCTTTCTGAGTACACAAGTACTCAATCTTGCTATTGTTGTTGATTTAGAATTTTTAGATAAGCCGACGCCAGACGATGAGTTCTTTGCACCTGGCACTAAAGGGTTCGGTGACGGGTCTACTTAGGCATTGCACCTTGTCTATTGCCTGCAGGATCGGATGGGCACACCGTTGGACTTTTGCTACTACTACTATATCTTCCACTGCTATTTATTTTGTTTACTCTGGTAACTGCCGTTGTTGTAATAACTGTTGTAAAAGCTTAAGTAGATTATACCCTTTTGCTTTACTTTAGTATGTGTTTGAATGGAAATGATGCCAAACGATGTGAATGTGTGTGCTAGCTTTTATTCTTGGGACTAGCACAATATACACATAAGATCTACGGGTATTCCACTTCCGGGGGTCTGACAATCGGGTTCTAAGTCACTAGCAAGAATATAACCTAGGCTCAGTGGCAATAGCAAACATTTACCTAAGCTCATGCATCTGTTCGGATTAACTACCTCTAACGAGAATTAACCATCAAAATAGCACATGCATACCTACATTTACAAACAATATAAAATTAATAGGACCAATATGACCAAAGGGGGGCTGCTTGTCTTGCTGGAGATAATCCACTCGTTGCTGAGGATCACTCTCGTAGATAACTGAATCTTCGAAACCTATCGAACAATCGAGAAGAGCGAATAAGAACGAATAACGCCGAATAAAAACCCAAAAATTCAAAATAAACCAAATTGCAAGAAATTTTCACAGTTGGTAGAGTATGAATTTAGATGAATTTATAAATACAAATCATTTGATTTGGATGTTGCATGCAAAAGTTATGGCCTAAGAAAAATCAACTAGGAAGAAAATGTTCGAAATTCAACTTTCATTTACTGTTCATCGAACTCAAACTTTTCGCAAAAATTTGTAGAAAGGTGGTGAGTATGAAATTTTTATGGTAGACAGAACATGACATTCTAAGTACAACAAAAAATGAAACACTTCATTTGGAGTTAAAATGAAGTTTCTATGCATTTTCAAAGTTGTGCCATTAGTGTGCAAATAAATTGAATAACAAGATTTTTGGTGATAGTAACATACTTCAAACCCATTCCACATTAAATTTAATTAAAAATGTAAACTATCAAAATTGATTTCACTCAATTTGAAGTCATAAAGAAATACTTATGAATTTTTGAAGTAAAAAGAATTTTTAGTTTAAAAATAACTCATTCCAAAAATCAATTCGAACTTTGAAATTTTCTGGGGCACTAACAAGTTTGAAAATCATTATAAGTTAAAGTACATTAAAAATGGAAACCAACAAAATTTATTTCACCTAATTTGGAGTTAATATGAAATACTTATGCATTTTTGAAGTCTAAACAATTTGCAGTGCGCAAATAATTCATTTCGGAATTTATAAAAGCATTTAATACTTGTTGTACTCGGCTGGATCTAGCGTCGGTCATTGATAGTGGGTCCTACCATTTTTATTTTCTTTTTCATTTGAATTCATAAAGAAAAATGATACTGACATATGGGGGCCACATGTCAGCGACTAGGCTCATGAAATAGCGTATGGACCGACGGTCCACCAGTTCAACACTCAGTCCACGGACCATGGTGCGGTTTACTAGGCCAATCGGGCCCACACGTCAAAAACTCAACACGAAATCAATGCCATTAAACTCATTGATTTCTGTTCCTAGGGCCCGCACGCTAGTGAGACCATTCAACCATTAAAGTAATCATTAAACACAGTAATGATTGATTAGCCCTAAAGACATAGATTAGCCTAATTAAAACACACTACAATATGTTGATTTTTGGATAGAGCAAAGAGCTCCCGAGCGCTGGCGTTGCCACGCTCGACGCCGACGAGCGGAGCCGCGACGCTAGTTGGAGTAGACCAAAATGGAATCCCTGGAGCTCTGCGGTCCTAAGGGTTTCTAGAGCTTGGCCATAGGTGGACTAGAGCGGCGGCGTGACGAGCTAGGGCGGTGGAATGCTACGGCTAACATGGCAAAAGGCAAAGCGATGGTGCCCGTGGCAAAGAAACGTGAGCACGGGCACAAGGAAGGTCCAGGGACCTTGCCGGAGTGAAGGACGACGAAGAAGACCATCAGAGGAAGGCTAGCGACGATCAACAGCGGCGATGATGATGCTTCAACAAGTGGAGGGCAGCCTGAGTAAAAAGGAGTGAAAAGAATGGTGGGGGAAGCTAAAGTGATGACCAGAGATGGTGATCAAGCAAGCAATTGAGAAGTGGAGCCTCTTACCGGAGATGGGGAAGAAGGAACTGGTTTCGGCCAGAGTTGAAGAAGGAGCTCAAATCCGATAGCTCCTGAGGAGGAAAAGGCAAATTAGGTTAGGGGAAATGGTCCTTGTGCCCAGGAACACATGATGACGCGAAAAGAACAGCAAGGGAAACACTGTTGCGCCAGCGGCGTAGCAGGGCATCTCAGCCATGAGCTAGAGCTCGCTCTCTTACACTCGTTCTCAGGGAAAGAGAGGAAGGCAGAGAGGAATGGTGATGGCAAGAGGATGGCGAGTGGAAAAGGGGGTCAGGGAGCTCCTGGCTAGCTTTAAATAGGGAGGTGGGCGGAGAGCTCGCGAGAACGCCCGTGACATGGCACTGACGGGAGTTGAGTGACGCCGAGGAGACGTGGAGGCGATGGGAGTAGTTGAGCGGTGACAACAACGCAGGCGAGGCGATGAAACTGCGGGTGCGCGTCAGAAGCGGTGGGTGGCCAGTTGACCATTGGTGTGGGCGGAGCTTGTCTACAGCGCCATGGCATGCTAGCGTTGGTGCTTCTGCCACGTGGAGAAGATGCACTACAGCCGGGGCCCACCTGTAACAGCCCAAAATCCCTAAGTTGGATTAGTTATGCATCTACTGTGCATTTATGAAATTTTGGACCTTTTTAAAACTTTTTGTTGCAAAGCAATTAGGTTACAACCTGGTTTTCCAAAACCTAGAAATAAAAATTTTCAAACAAAATAAAAATTTGTCAAGAGTTTGAAAACTTAGTTCCGAGTAGGGTATAAAACCCTATATAGAAAATCCTTTGATTCTGAATACTCGATTGAAAACCTAGTAATCCAATACTCCTTCTCCATTTCAAACTTGAAAATATATTTTCTATGGCTCAGAAACACAAACTGATTTCTATTTTGTAAATATAGTGGGACTCAAAGCTGGTGGTAATATGTTTGATATACTCTGATATGCTTGTTTGGATTTTCTGAATATTGGAGGTTGTTTGGTTTCTTGTCTAATTGCATGTTCGAATTTGAGTTTGAATTTAAGATACAAACAAATCAAGTGAACAGTGCCTAGAAATATTTTTCCTAGGTCCTGGAACATATTAGAGACACACCCTAAAAATTTCACAATTTGTAGAAAGTGTTTGCTATTTTAAAACAATCATGTCAAAGTAAAGATTTGAAAGTCAAACATCAAGACCATGCACTTAAAATAATTTTAGGGAAAAATTTACTTCAAGTAAAACCCTAGAAAATTTACAGAATAATCATCTCTATTTCCTCAACCTCCACTAAAAATTTTATCAATTTTAGAGCTGGTAAGTTCTATCTAAAAATCCCCTAAACCTCCTCAGCCATTTTGAAAAATCAGAAAGTGTACTGTTCCTCGGGCTGGACCAGGTGCCACCGGACCGCACCCGGGTTGAACCCAACCAGCTCAGCACCACCTCCTCTTTCTTCCACTGACCTGCGGGCCCCAACCGCAGGTCATCTTCTCCACCGCGGCAGCCACGCGGGGCTTCTTCTCTGCCGAGCCATCGCGCATGCGCGCCACGCCGCCTACCCTTCTCCGTCTCTTTCCGCCAGCGCGCCAGGCTCACCCCCGGTTTCAGACCAGCCGCCCACGGGTTGTCGTGGTTTTGCTGCATATCTTCTTGCTCCCTACCGTCACACCTCTTCCCCATTCCCCTTCTCCATTTGAGCTCCAAGCCCTTTTATGCCATTCGGCCATGGCCGCAACACTCCACGCCGCTCCGGTCACTCCGTCGAGCCCTGGCCGTTCCCGAACGCGTCACGGCGAGCCATACACCTTGAGGAGCAAGACCCTTCATCAATTTGGGGATTCGTTCACCAAGGAGCCGCGTTGTGGCCTTCTTCTCCGGCTCCGGGCGCAACCGCCGCTCCCACCGCCGCGTCGCCCCCGGCGCTCCTCCCTTCAATTCCTCCCCATGGGAGCATACTCTAGTCTCCCTCTACCCCTCTAGATCACTCACTTGTGCTATCTTCTCTCCAGAAACCCCCGCCGCGAGGACCTCCGTCGCGCCGCCCATGGTCGTCGCCGCTAGCTCATTCCCGGCCACCTCAGCTCCCCCTGACCGCACCGGTGAGTTCCCCATGACCTACTAGTGCTCATGCTCCCCTTGATTTGCCCTCTAGTCCACCCCTGCGCCATTTTTCTTCTCTCCACAATGGCCGCCGCTCCTTGTCAAGGCCACCGTAGTGCCTCCCGAGCCACGCCAAGACCACCTCTAGCTCCCTTGGCCCTTTAGCAATCCATTTTGCCCTTATTCAGCTGCCGTCGTCCATTCCATCGCTGGCGATTTGCCACTCCAGTGCAGCCCGAGCCCCCCTGTTCTTTGTCTTTGTGAAGTCTCTCTCTGTGTCTGCTAGTGGAAACCATCTGAGAAGCCAACCTAATACTGCTATCAATCTTTAGGTCTGTCATTTCAGCCAAGCAAATGAGTAAATGAACGGTTGTTTAAATCTTGAAAGAAGATTAGCTTATAGCATTTTTGTCAGTCATCTCTTGCTATTGTTGGAACATAAACAGTAACCTGAAAATTCCTAGAGTTGTCAATAAACTTTTGTATTGTTAGTGCAGTAGTTAGAGTTTCTCTTAAGCTTAATTAGTGAACAATTATCTTTCAACAGCAACTTAATCTGATAACAAAATGAGTAGGTGAATTGGTGAGTGGTGTAGTTAGCAACTCAGTAAAATCCCTTGATGAGATGAATGAACAGAGAAACTGTTAGAAGAAAAGTATTTTGGTTGTTGAATCCTTCAGTAGAGTTAGCAAAGGTGAAAAACCTGAACTTGTAACTGTTGTTGAATCACTTAGTAAGTAAAAATTGAACCTTGATCTTGTTAGGAGTTAAGCTCACATCATTTCATTTCAAGCTAGTGTCTTTCCAATATAAGTGATTGAGAAAATTTGTTGAATCTATTAGCGAAGTGTACTGTGATCTCTCAATGATATGCTTAAACAATTACATAGTTGATCTAGTAAGAAGTTTAGCTATCAGGCTCTTGGATGAATGAATAGGGAAGAATACTAGCTGAAAATCTGCAACTAACTGACAACAGAGACTGATTAAGTATCACAATAGAAAAATACTCTGAATAATAAGCTATACTAGTTAAAGCTGAATTAGCATCAGTAGTGCCCAACAAATTTGCAATCCGAGTACAACAAGAAACTAAAAACAAAACAGAGATTAACAATGGCACATCTCAGTTCTTTATTGATCCTCCAAAGCGTTGAGAGTTTAGATCTAACTAAATTTTAAATGATCAGAATCTGTTTCTCCAACAGATATGGCAGTAGGTTGATGGCCTTTATAAAATTCTTTTTCCTTAAAAGGTTATTGTTCCATTTAAGCTTGGACCTTAAAACTAACATAGGCACATCAATCCAGTAAACAACCAAAGACCTTATACTCTAGTCTCAATTTCACGAGTTCATAACTAAGTCAAATCAACTCCAATGTGAGTGGGACCAATTTTGTTGGTTTTCATTCTTAGTGTACTTTAACTTGGAATAGGTTTGAAACATTTTAATGTCCCAGAAAATTTCGAAATTAGAATTAATTTCTGGAAAGAACAATTTTTACACTAGAAATTGAATTAACTTCAAAAATTCATAGAAAATTCATTTGAACTCCAAATGAGTTGAATCCAATTGGGTTGTTCATATAATTTCATCCTCTATCCATTTTTGTAATCCTTATATCCACCACTATCCTACAAAATTTCACCAAATAATTTAATTCGGATGAACAGTAACAGATGAGAATTAATTTGATTTTTCTGAAATCTGAGTTTCAAACTACTATAACTCTCACATACTAAATCCAAATGGAATAATTCTTTCACCTAAATTCATATAAAATCATGATCTTCCTTCTGTGATTTTTTCATGATTTTTGGATGAATTTGAATTTTTGAGTATTCTCAGTGTTATTCGTTCTTATTTGTGATTCTCGATTCTTTCGATAGGTTCCGACGATTATATTGAATACGAGAGTGATCCTCTGCAGTAAGAAAGTTATCTCCAGCAAGGCAAGCAGTTTGATCATAATGTCCTATTACTTTCAAGTATAATACTTTGTTTACAAATTGTATGTATGCATGCTTTTGTGTCAAAGTTTATTGTTACTTGTATCTCGCTGTTTTTGTCAAATAAAATCAGATTGTAAAATTGCTTTAAATCTATTACATTATTGCAAATGAAAACTTGCTTTATGCTGAAAATGAGTCTAGAGCTTGCTCCACTTAAAAAAGCTTGCATGTAGCTATGTATAGGCCTGTTACACTACACGTAAGTCTTGCGAGTACATTTTTGTACTCATTTGCTTTGCTTAATTAATTGTTGCAGAGGTGGTTGATCCCCAAGGGATCGACTATTGTGAGACCGACTTCAGACAGATTTACTAGCTTGGCGGCCCGGTCGGTTGCCTTGTGGGTAATGGCAAACCGTTTGGCTTTTGTTTATTGCCATCTTATGGCTTATGTTTCCGCTGCTACTTTGGTTATTTACCTTGTTATTTGGCCGGTCGGCCCTACTTTTGTAATATATTCTTGTATGTCCTTTAAGTTGTACGCTTGTAATAACTTGTGTATGGAATTGATGCTTAATTTTTGTATGGGGTATGTGTATTGCAATTCTGGGAAGTACATATGCGCCGAGAATTGAGATATTTTATTTGTAATGCTAGGGCCAATTTGATGGTTAAGTATTACAAGTTTAATACCCCGGGTTTTCACACCACCCGTTAGTGGCAGAAGGTAAGTGGGTGCGGTCGGGTTGGCTCGGTCGAGTCAGACTGAGTCAACTCGGTCGGTTTGACTGAGTTGAAAAATCAGAAGGCTGAGATGGTTTGGGAAGTTTTAGACCTAGAAGATCAACTCCAAAAATCCTAAAAATTTTATGGAAGGTTCCTGACACTGAACAAAACATTGTATAATTTTTCCAGAGTTTTTCAATTAATTCTTACTTCTCTAGAAATGTTTCAAGTTTCTATTTTTGGTAAAACACTTTGGATTATCTAGTTTGACTAGCTGTTTCAAAATAGCAAATAAATTCTATAAATTATGAAGTTTTCCATGTTAGTCACTTAGATGTTCCAGATCCTAGGAAAATTATTTCCAGAGGCAGTTTACATGATTGGTTTGGTATCTCTTTTAGGGTTATGCTTTCTAGGAATTAATGCATTAGGTTTTCAAAATGCACTAAACCCTTTAATGAAAATCCAAAAAATTCAAATGACAACAAGATGCATCAAAAGTTTTCAGAAGTTCATGTTTTATACATTTAAAACACAAACCCTTACTTGGGATGTTACAAATCTCCCCCCTTACAAAAATCTCGTCCCGAGATTTCGACAAAGAAAAAGCAGGAGTAGAAAAACTTGGTCGCTTTGTTAAAATTCAACATCTTTTCCAAAGACCGTCGACTTGATCTCGAACCACTCTCACCACTATCTCAATATTTTTGGTTCAGCAACCTCTAATTGTTGTTTGTCCAATTAAAACCCACCGATCACATTGAATCTATAGCAAGCACACTCCAATCTATCGCTCCCCAATTTATACACTAACTACCAAAATCGCTTGCTTTGATGTAGTCTTCAAAACCACTATAAATTCCTAGGTTTGATTTGATTTCCAATAAGGACATTGACCTTCTTCTAAAGTTCAACAATGCATAAGTGAGCACAAACATCTATTAATCCATTCTCACAATATAATTCATGGTTTAATTCCACTCTTGGCCACTTTCTCTGGAACACTTATAACCCTAAGGGAAGCCACCATATTTCTCACCTATTTCATTACACTTGTTTTATAAATTCCTATCATAGGGTATCTCCCCTATAACTTCCAAATCACGAGCGCTCGACATTCGGTTTTCAACACCTATAATCCACCCATTGATATATACTATTAACCATCAAAATCAACACAATAATTCTAGGTTAAACATATACCTCCATCCATAGTCAACTTCGACCTAAGTAAATCAAATCATCAAAAAGATCACCCATCCAAGGTGAGTTGGTAATCCAACTATAATCCAACTAATCGGAGTCACTAACTTTGTCCAGACCGAGTTATCCACAATAATTATCTTAGTTCTATTCTACAAGATTAACTCGAAGTCTTCCAAAATCTACTCATCGTCAAGTGCTATCTAAATCCTACAGCCACATTTAATCATCCCTAATTATATCATCCTTGGGACAACTATTCTCATAAGTATAATCTCCCATTCAATCCTCATAGTCATCCACTATACGACCATTCAATCACCTAATCATTCTTCATCTCTAGAAGTATTACGATCCGGTTATATACTCGGATATAACTTCACAAATCGCAGATTATCATCATTTGCAGCAAATGACTTTGATATGAATGAATGAGCAGCTCCTGAATCGAATTAAAATAGTAGCAGGATGAGAATTGACAAGAAGCATACCCAACATGACGTCGGTTGCCTCTTGCGCTTCCTCGGTTGAGATGTGGTTGCCTCGACCACGTCCCATGCTCTGGGATTCTTGGAGAGGCTTCTGAGCTTGGGGAGAACCACTTCCTTTCCCTTGCACCAGATTAGGGTGAGGGGTTGCTCTAGTCTTCTTAGGGCAATTATACGCGTAGTGCCCCTTGTTGTTTCCGTAGTAGCAAGTGACGTTGGTAGTCAGACAGTTTCCTAGTGGGTGGTCTTCGATGCAGTTGGGACAATTTGTAGTGCACTGGTTGATGTAGTTTCCTTCCTCACCACAGCGTCGATAGACCTTGACCTTCCTTAGCTCGCAACTTTCAGCGAAGTGTCCCACCTCACCACAGCTATAGCAAATAGGTTGGGTTCGCCGCTTCTCGGGGTAGCGGGACACATAGTGGCCCTCCTTGCCACATCCGAAACACGTGATAGTGCGGTGATGTTTAAGGGTCTTGTTTGGACAGTTGGAGCCAGCGAGTTTTTTTTATCCTAGCCAGCTTGCTGACCTTGTCCACTTCTGGTTTGTCCAGACATCCTACTTCGATGAATTGGGTTAGCAACAACAACTGGATAGGAGATACGAAAGATAGCAGTAGAGAAGCAATCGACTAAGGGGAATGCGATATTACCCTAACATGTATGCATACATATAATTAACAAGCATTGAACTCCAAATATGTATGAAGGCATAAGATCCAGCACAAAAACCATAAGACGAAAGATTAGTTCCTAGCATGACTAACTCGTATTGAACGAACAAGCAATCGGTTGGGATGAAAAATTTCAGAACACAAACCAAGTTTTATCACATCTAATGAGCATGGTAAAGACCATATAGAGGTGCATTAGACACTAGCCATCTATAATCACATCTTACCCTTTTATTCTCATGACTTTTAGTTAAATTATCCTCTCACTTTTAGCCCTAGCGATGAACTACGTGCTTGCTATCTAGATTTTGCGCTTGCTGTCCAAATTCAATGAACGAGCTCCGAGATGAACTCTCCAACACCAATTGCCTCCTAACTTATTCAAAGGACAGCACACACTTCATATTTTCAACTCTCAATGCACCCCCAAACTGAATTTAAATGATAACCAACTAATTTTTGAAAGGAGATGAGAGGGGAACATCTTTTTGAAACTCAAATAAGAACAAGGTAAGATTGAGCAATCTAAGATAGGTAAGGAGTAAAATCTGAGAACTTACTTATGTTTGCCTCAAATATTTGATATTTTGAAACTAAAATTTTCAAATATCCTAAGGACGACCAAGTTAGGGGTTTCTACGGTCAGTATGGCTCTGATGCCAGCTTTTGTGAGAGCCGCTAGGCGATTTAACTTGTAATGCTTAACCTCTCCATTGGTCCTAGCATTACAAATCAAATTTCCTCGCTCTCGGTGTAATACGTACCTCCCAGGATAGCAGTACACATACACCTCACAAAACGCAACATCAATGCCATACAAGATTATTACAATACCGATAACACATAGATTACAACACCAAAAGACATACAAAGTTTAGAGTTATTACAAATGGCTGACCAGCCAAATAGCATAACAAAATAAAGAGTTTGCAGCAGAAATATGAGCCATAAGATGGCACAAACAAAAGCCAATCGACTGCCCTTACCTACAAGGCAACCGACCGGAAACGCCGAGCTAGTCGTCCTGCTCGAAGTCGGTCTCACAATAGTTGACCCCTTGGGGATCAACCTCCTCTGAACAAGTGGACAATCCGGTTAAGTACAAAGTTGTACTCGCAAGGCTTACAAACAACATAATAGATAGATGCATTCAAGTATCAAAGAAAGGCTACTACACTAAGCAGATTTCAGCATAAAGCAATTTTCTTTGCATTAGAGTAATAGATTGTAAAGCAATTGATCAAATCTGTTTTTATTGGTTTAAATAATAGAGAGACAATATTAGTGACATAATAAGCACCCTATAAGTGGCTACCCAACAGCCACCACAATATAGCATGAATTACCCATTTGTACCACCCGATGTCAAGTTTTATCGAAAACGTAGAGTCTAATTCTTGCAGGAAATAACCAAGCGTTGTCATAACCAAGAACGTGGCTATTCGAGTATATTAAACCTTGCAGGGGTGTACAACTTTACCCACATGCCAAACCGCTCTTTCGCGAAGCTATATAGCACACTTCCTTAGGTATGCCAGCAGAGCTAAGTCCTACGAGACGTTTTCCAATGAGTTGTATAAGCTAAGAGCCACCCATATGGGTGAAACCCTCCTTGGACTGCCCTTGTGTGTGCAGACGGGGCTCCCACGGAGGACCCATATGTTGTTTAGGACCCACTGTTAAAGCCTCGGTCAACTATCCCTCGGGGTAAAGCTTTAGTCAACTACCGATGCCCTCGGGCGAGGGAACCTAATCAGATCCCACCCCGCACATTCCCAACAAAAACATAATATTTTTCTCCTAACAACTACCACCTACGACTCCGAGCTAACACACGCCAAAGTAATAAGTCAAGAGGGTTCCCATATGCCCTCATGTGGATGCACGAAAAGTTCTTGGATCAATGGCGTATGTAATTCAGTCCTTGTTGACTCGGGCACCAACCATACACACCCAACAATCACACCATTCATACCATGTGCCCAAGTCTAAATCTTTTTATTTTTAGTTTTAGTTTTTCCAAATACAGTACATACATGAGTATCCTGACCCAAGTAATTTAAGTGATGATATAATGATCATCGCTAATGCGATGATCCCCATACTACCATTCTAAGCCTTGCTAAGCGACATCAACTCATATAACATATATATATATATATATATATATATATATATATATATATATATATATATATATATATATATATATACATATATATATATATATATATATATATATATATATATATATATATATATATATATATATATATATATATATATATATATATATATATATATATATATATATATATATATATATATATATATATATATATATATATATATATATATATATATATATATATATATATATATATATATATATATATATATATATATATATATATATATATATATATATATATATATATATATATATATATATATATATATATATATATATATCCATCTAGTGGGGCTCTAAGTCACTAGCAAGAATATAACCTAGGCTCAGTGGCAATGGTAAACATTTACCTAAGCTCATGCATCTATTCGGATTAACTACCTCTAATGAGAATTAACCATCAAAATAGCACATGCATACATACATTTGCAAACAATATAATTGTATCGAAATTATTAGGAGCAATATGATCAGGGGGGTGCTGCTTGCCTTGGTGGAGATAATCTACTTGTTGCCGAGGATCACTCTTGTAGATAACCGAATCTTCAAAACCTATCAAACAATCGAGAAGAGCGAATAAGAAAGAATAACATCGAATAAAAACCCAAAAATTCAGAATCAACCTAATTGTATGAAATTTTCACAGTAGGTAGAGTATTATTTTAGATGAATTTATAAATAAAAATAATTTGATTTGAATATATCATGCATAAGTTATGGCCTAAACAAAATCAGCTAGGAAGAAAATGCTGGAAATTCAACTTTTGGTTACTATTCACCAAACTCAAACTTTTCGCAAAAATTTGCAGAAAGGTGGTGAATATGTAAATTTTATGGTAGACAGAGAATGACATTCTAAGCACAAAAAAAATGAAAAACTTCATTTGGAGTTAAAATGAAGTTTCTATGCATTTTCAAAGTTGTGTCATTAGTGTGCAAATAAATTGAATAACAAGATTTTTGGTGACAGTAACATACTTCAAACCCATTCCACATTAAATTTAATTAAAAATGTAAACCATCAAAATTGATTTCACTCAATTTGAAGTCATAAAGAAATACTTATGAATTTTTGAAGTAAAAAGAATTTTTAGTTTAAAAATAACTCATTCCAAAAATCAATTTGAACTTTGAAATTTTCTGGGGCAGTAACAAGTTTCAAAATCATTATAAGTTAAAGTACATTAAAAATGGAAACCAACAAAATTTATTTCACCTCATTTGGAGTTAATATGAAATACTTATGCATTTTTGAAGTCTAAACAATTTGCAGTGCGCAAATAATTCATTTCGGAATTTATAAAAGCATTTAATACTTTTTGTACTCGGCTGGATCTAGCGCCTGTCACTAACAGTGGGTCCTACCATTTTTATTTTCTTTTTCATTTGAATTCATAAAGAAAACTGATACTGACATATGGGGGCCACATGTCAGCGACTAGGCTCATGGAATAGCATATGGACCGACGGTCCACCAGTTCAGCACTTAGTCCACGGACCATGGTGCGGTTTATTGGGCCAACCGGGCCCACACGTCAAAGACTCAACATGAAATCAGCGCCATTAAACTCATTGATTTCTGTTCCTAGGTCCCGCACGCTAGTGAGACCACTCAACCATTAAAGTAATCATTAAACACAGTAATGATTGATTAGCCCTAATGACATAGATTAGCCTAATTAAAACACACTACAATCTGTTGATTTTTGGACAGAGCAAAGAGCTCCCGAGCGCTGGCGTTGCCACGCTCGACGCCGGCGAGCGGAGTCGCGATGCTGGTCGGAGTAGACCAAAATGGAATCCCTGGAGCTCTGTGGTCCTAAGGGTTTCTAGAGCTTGGCCATAGGTGGACTAGAGTGGCGGCGTGATGAGCTAGGGCGGTGGAATGCTACGGCTAACATCTTTCTCTCACTTTTCGCACTCCAAAATCCTTAGGCGACGGAATGGATTACGGCGGCGGGATGAGTAATTCCCAAAGCAGTGGTCAGTCAGAGTCATCGTCAGCTGTAAACTAGGCCAACGGCGAGGAGGGGTCGTCATTTCACCCATATCATACCACGAGCGCCTGTTGGAGTATTCGCTGACAGTGATCTGCCACTACGGATTAAAGGCCGAGTAGTGGATTTCACAGAGCGATTCAAACCCCGGGAGGAGGTACATGACATGAATGAGGGCGCGGGTGAGTAATTTGATGCAGGAATTTGTTGTTTGATTTGTTGAATTGACTTTCTTCTCTGCAATTTGTTGCTACTTTGGTCAATTTTGTAGGCGATCGGATGCAATTATTGGGTTTGGGTGGACAAAGAGACGACTCCCTTTGTGAAGCAGCTGCTGTTGGATCTACGAAACACTGTGAGGTCTCTAAGGAGGGAGAACAATGTGCTGAGAGTATTATAATCTGAATCATGGGCAAAACTAGAGGAGAGTATGGGTGTGCATAGATCAGAGGTGGCTGCTCTAAGAGGAATTGTGATTGAGAAGGATGCTGCACTGGATGAAAAGAAAGCAAGAGTTGTCAAGTATGAGAAAGAAAGAAAGAAACAAAGATGTGTTTGGTTGTAGTGGTGTCATATGTTTTTCTTGTAGTTTCTTTCATGTGTATTTGATAAGTGTCATGTTTGATCGATGAATGGGAATGATGTAGTCATTTGGCGTGTGTTTCGCAACTTTGGCACATTACCACCATAAGCAGCCAACAGTCTGTCACATTACAATTCATAAATAGCCATAGGTCTGGTATAATACATGCATAAGTAGCCTCAAGTCTAGTACATTACAACCACAAACTTCACTAGCACATTAAAACCACAAACTTCACTGGGTACCCTTGGAAGGCATAAGTAGCTTATGAGCAAGTTTCTTGCCTTTTGTCTGAACTTGCTTCTTGGTCTTGTTGGAAGGTTCTTGTTCACTAACATGAGCACTTGTAGATAATACAATGATACTAATGTTTACCTTGGAGCTAGCATGTGTGCGAGGAACATGAGCTTCTTGGTTCACAAAAGCTAACCCCCTTCTGCTTGTTATCACATTGGACTTAGTTGATGTCTTAATTATCCTTTGGTTTAGCATACCAGGCTACAATTTGGAGGACATGCTCAGTTATGTGCATGATGTAATCATAGTGCAAATATGTCAATGTTATAACCTACATTTTGAATGGTTGTTCCTGTTTGTTCTGAGTGCAGGACTCCTAAAACATTATCGTCTTTTTGTTATTTGCTAAAGATGCACTCACTGTCACTTCCTGCCTTTTCTTCACCACACTACAGGAGTTCTACTGGGTTCCTAGTACTATTACCCGAGAGAAATGTAACATTAGTATAGATAGCATCCATATTATGTAAACAAAATAAGGTGTCATTGCACATTACCATGGCATCTAGTGGTGGCATAGCAGCATTTACAGTAGCTTCCCCCTTCTCCTTAGGCAGGATCCCTTGTTGTGGCCAGTGCCTTTGCAAAGTCTGCTCCTGGTGATGGTGCCAACCCTTGATACCCTTGTGCTCTTGGGCTTTTCATTAGGTTCCCTTCTCCTCTCCTTCCTTGGCCTTCTTGGCATCTTGACATATCGTGGAGCTTTTGGTTTTGGTCTTTTAGAGGTGGGCCATGAGCTAATACCCTCCACAAGCTACAAGTAGTGCCCATAGGTCTTGTCATTCATCAATTGAGTAGCACTTTGCAATGAATTCAACAATGTTCCTTGAGCTACAGTAAATGCAAGATATAGCATGGCAGACTAGAAAGTTGCTAGTACCTATAGGAGCAGGTCTTGTTCTCCATACTAACAGTGAACCTCTTGTCACGGTGTTTGACTTCACAGCCATCTTTCCCATTCCACAATGCACAGCAAAAACAAGATTCAATTATGTAAGACTTTAATTTTTTGAATATGTTTGGACATACTTGCCCCTGCCATCTTTGAGCCTTAGTTCTCTGTTCTTGAATCCTCACCATAACTTTGCATCTAATCACCTCAAGCATGCTAATAATGGTAGAAACCTAGCTGAAATGATCTAATTATTGAAAGAGTCATACATGTTATTGTCGACTGAATCACAATTGGAGCCCAACTTGAACCAGGCCCTGCTCCAATGGTGTGGGCGAGTCTTCATCATAACTTTTGCTCCTACTGGTGTCTTTTGTGCCAACTTAGCTTTGTAGAGGTTGAACACCATCATGCAAGGTGCTTTGGCACACCTCCAAAACCTCTTTTGGAAGTCTTTGTCTTTGTAATTCTTCTTCCAGTTAGCATAAATGTTCCTAGCACACCTTTTGTGCTCACATCTAGGTTCCCAATTGTCAATAGCATTAAGGATCCCCTACAAGAACAGAAATTGTACAAGTACATGTAAGTGTGGATGCCAAAGTACAAGGCTACAAGTACAAGTTTGCATTGCATACCTTCTGTTGGTTAGATATGATCACCCAATGTTCACTATCACCAATTTGAACATCTTTGAATAGAAGCGCACAAAACCAATCCCAAGAATCATTTGTCTCTTTGTCAACAACCGCCTATGCAATTGGGTACATCTGGTTGTTTGCATCCCTGCCAATGGCAGATAGGAGCTCACCAAAGGTTGCTCCTTTGAATAAATTAACCACCGTCAAGTCCTATTACTTTCCTACAACCAGGAAGGATACCTCTCTTGCAAGCATCAAAGCACACATAAAACCTCTTGAACACAGGGATTTCATAGTCATGAGGTGGACCACAGCAGTACTTCCTAGGTTGCTCCTCAAGAGTTCTAGCTAGTAATCAAACACTCTGGAGTACTCACCCTTGGTGGAATCTAACATTCTTTGCATGACAATAGATTTTGCTCTCTTGCACTTGGAGAGGCTAATATCTGGTAGCATTTCCTCTTCAACAGTGCATTTAAGCTCAACATGCTCCAAGTGGGATTTGCTTTGATGAACTTCTCATGCTTGTCTACCATTCTCTTTGTAGTCACATGTTTATTGTCTCTTGGAATAAGTCTATTTTACACCTTTGAACTTTCCAAAAAGTCTACATAACACCCTCAACTATAAAACCGGCTATTTAAACCCGCCCCCCTCCAATCTTACAAAACCGGGTCAATTTACACCCTATGGAGGTTTTGGAGAGTAATTTTACTAATAGGGATCAAACTCAAGGTGGTTTTGCCATTTTGACAGCCATGTCATCAGATTTAGCTAATGTTGACCCAAATGTGGGGAGGGATGATGACAAGAAGAAGAAAGAAAATGTGCATAGAGAGAGGAGTGAGAAAAAGGTCAACAACCTTTAATTGGATCCTTATTACCAAAACTCGATGATGTGGCTGCCAATATGGCAAAAAACCACCTTGTGTGGGACCCACATCATCAAAACCACCTTAGGGTGTAAATTGATCCGATTTTGTATGTTTGGTGTGCTAAATACCTAGTTTTGTAGTTGAGGGTGTTAAATGGACTTTTTGCGAAGGTCAGGGGTGTAAAATGAACTTATTCCATGTCTCTCTTAGGTGGGCATGTGTGCCCATTGACAAAAGTTGCAATCTGCCAACTCTCTGTCCTATTGTTAGTGGATAAGAGTATAACCTAGGGACACTTTGGCCAATCACACTTAGCTCTAACCATGGTAGCCTCATGCTTCACAAAATTAATCACCTTCCATTGTAATAGCCCATAGTTGGTAATAGCTTTCTTGAACTGTTGCTTGCCTGAAAACTTCATACCCAATGCAAATGTTGGTGCTACAGCATGGCATATCAAACCAAGGATACTTGGACTTCTTCTTGATATCACCATTTCCCTCCTCATCAAATGAGACTTCATTTTCACTACTGTCATAGTACTCAGTGTCATTCTGGTCATCCATAATGGCTTCATGAAATTCTATGATAGACCGTGGTAGAGATCCCTCAAACAAGATACCATCAGGATTCAATGTCTCTCCTACCATCAGTTTCTTCTTGAACTCCTTGAACTTTTCCTTGATATCTGTAGCTTCCTCATCATCCTTTGAACTCTCACAATCACCTGGGAGGTAATTACTATCATTGCTAGATGTGTCTTCTTTTTGCTCAATAGCTTCAACAGGTTCCTTGTTCTTATCCACCTCCCTCTTTTCACTACTACAAGACAAATAGAACTCCTTAAATGTATCTAATTCCTTCTTTCTATAATTAGGAGTACATGGCATAAGGCCCACTTGCTTGCTTCCTGAGCTTACAACCTGTTGGGTACCAATCTGCTTCCCAACATCTTGGGTAACAATTTGCTTACCAACATCTTGCTCACATCCTTTTTGCTTGCTCGCAATAACTTCCACTTCATCATCCTCAACCTCTATTGCTATAAAAATCAGATCTTGCATCTCTTCCTCAAAATTGCTTCCTTCCTCCTCATGGTCGGCATCTCCATCTGATTCTTGTGAGTGGCCGCTAACTCCACGTATATGTCAGCAACGCCACCATCAGTTATGCAATCTCTCATTAATATGCATGCCTTGTCGTTAGTCAATACTCTGATACCATTAGCAAGCTCTTTCCCGAGGAATAACCAGTGGAGAAACATTCCTTCTGTCACTTCACAATGGTCTTGCAGGTGGCCAAATATCTCAAGCAAAGACACTTTGTCTCTTTCAATCCAAGATAGTGCCTCATAACATCCCAAATAATGCACACACCTGCCATCGTTGAAAAAGTTGCCCGAAAAGTGAAATCTAACACACAGGTGGTCCAGCAAATCCATGTCCTACACACATGGATTAAGTATGTGGTTACACAATACTTTAGCCAAATCCAAGGAAAACATCCACTAAAATACGTTGTGTGCACTACTAACCCTAACCCAACTCTTAAACAAATCTAACATCATGCTTCCATGCCACAAATAAATCCACTATCTCATTTATGAGGCAAGAAAAAAGTGATGACACATAGCACTAACTGAAACCCTACGCTTAAACAAATCAACCATCATGCATCCATACCCTAAACAAATCAATTTTCCCAGATCCAACATAGATTAACATGAACTCCTTCAATCAATAACCTTACGAGCCAGGTGAACAATGTGGATCCTCTACAACATCTTCCTTCAGACCCACATGCCTCCGCCGATAGGAATCACCGCCGAGTCGCCTCATTCAAAGATGGAATGGGGAAGTGAGAGAGAGAGAGATGGAGTAGGAGGGGATTTGTTATTTTAATGGGGGTTCCAATGAGGCGGTACATGCCATCATGGAAGCCAGTTAGGTGCAAGACAATGTGGTATCGGGTCGGGGGGGGGGGGGGTCGAGTGATTGGGTATTGAAAGTTCGAGGGTGCAAACCAAACGGTATTGGACTTCAGGGTTTTTTTGGACTCTTGTCATAGTTCAAAGATGTAATATGGACTTATTCCTTAATTAAATAAGGGGATGGAAAAATGGTTCAGTTTAAGAGCCAATTACACAACTAAATCAACTCTCGAATAGCAATAGCTACAAACAAAAGCAAGCCTACCGCTTCTTTTTGGAACAGTGGTTTTAGGAGTGCAAGCAATTTATTAACAAGGACATATGTAACATCCTAGAATTTGAAGTTCTTTTGAAGCATTTAAAAATAAAAACAACACTTCGAATTTTCCTGTTTAAGTTCAAGCTTAATTTAAAATTTCCTAAATCAAAATCATTTAATGTGAAGAATCTAAACTTCAATTAAATTAAAAATGTTTTATT
The DNA here is from genome assembly GCA_036346405.1 of Phyllostachys edulis. Classification (NCBI taxonomy): domain Eukaryota; kingdom Viridiplantae; phylum Streptophyta; class Magnoliopsida; order Poales; family Poaceae; genus Phyllostachys; species Phyllostachys edulis. Next base: position 54,280,498 of record CM070562.1, on the reverse strand, counting down.
TGGGTTCCTTGAGTTCTAGAGTAGTTTCTGGAATTTTCTAGGAATCTTTAGAGTTTATTGGCTATTTCTTTGAGCTCAGTTTTATTTAATCTATTTTCTAAATTTGGAAAATCCCTTCTTTTCCGGATTTCCTTTCGAGCTCAATCTTTCTTGGTCCAACTTCCTTCCGTGCAACCCGCTGGCCTACCCCGCCTGTTTTCCTCACTTGGCCCGTCTCTGCTTCGCCCCGTCCTGTTTTGCTTTTCGGCCCAAGCCGCGTGCTAGCCCAGCCATTCGCCCGCACGCCAATCCCAGCAATCAGCCTGCTTCCTCCTTCTTCCGTTGCCCAGTAGACCGACCTTGTCAACTCCATCCTCACTGCTCCTGACTCTAATTTGGTGTCCCAAACGCGCACGCTATCACTATTGTCCCAAACGCAGATCCTCCCCTCCCTTGCCAACTTAAGTGCTGCTCCCGCGTCAAAAATCTCGCACCTTCCACCTCACCCGAGGCCCTAAGTCGCCTCCCTCTAACCCGCCACTGTTTCGTCGCCATGGTGTTTCATCGCCCGTTTCTTCCTTCCACACCATCACAGCTGTTGGATTCGCCTTCTCACGTTCTTTGTCGTGCTCGCCTCATCATCCCTAGAAGATCGCCAGACCACCGTCGCATCTTTCTTCCCCAAAGACACACCCTTCCTACCACCTCTATGTCACCGTGGTGAGCCACCATCGTCACCTTTCTTCTTCGCCGCTAGTTTTCGTTGTGTCGTCGCTCCCGTCGTCCTTCGTCCACCCCGAGCCGCCTGTCGTGATCACCGTGTCGCCTCCGTGCCGGTGCTCCCTCCCTTTTCCTTTGGGCGCCGCTGAGTCACCATCACTGCTACAAGCCCGAGCCGCCTCTCCGCCATTGTGGCCGCCGCCTTGCTACCTCTTTCATCGTGCAACTACCACCAAAAGAACCCCCCAAAGCCCCGTGAACCCATTTTGCCCCTCCACGACAACTCCCTCATCGTCATTCGCCGTCGCTGCCACTTGCCCAAGTGCCACTGCTAACACCCCTGTTTCTCCCTCTCTCCAGCTCTCTTACATGTGGGTCCACCTTGTCATACCCTCTGTCTCTCTCTTTCTCCCACTGCAACCTCAATCCCACATGTCAACCAGCCCTTCTTTCTTTCTCTCACTTATAAGTGGGCCCTACTTGTCAGTTCTTTTTCCTGTTCTTTTTCTTTTTCAGCCAAAGGAATATTCCCATGAATATTCTTTTCTCTCTTTTTCCTTTCCGGCAAATCTTCCGAGAGTCTATTCTTCTCCATCCGAACTCCGATTCGGTGCATTGAAGTTCCTAAATTCCTCTAAAATCAAGCTCTTACTTTTAGAGTTGGTTTTTCTATTTTTGGATTTTATTTGTTTTCCTTTTGGATTTACTTGTGCTTCACGTGTTGTTTTCTCTCTCGTTTAGACGACTTGTTTCAAGGAGCCGGAGTATAAGCAAGTTTTGAAGATCCAAGTGTGGTAACTAAGCAAAGCCAAAGGCGAGTCATAATACATGGATCATGTTGAACCTATGTTTTCAAAAGTATCTTGTTTTATATTAAATCGCATGCTATCTTCATATCAATTGCTTTTGGGAATATTTAATCACCTATTTGTCATTATGCCTCCATTGATCATTTAAATACAATGAATCATTTGTCACCGTAGGATGGTCATTACTAGTTGGAAATATTTGTATCACCAACATGGGTATCGTAGAGATGCTTAGTCATGCTTAGTTGTACGATGGGCTCATGTCACTTGTTCAATAATGTTGATTTGACTTAATGAGATATGGAATCATGGCGGGTAGCAACTGTTGTTAAAATTATCGTACCATGACAGGGTATGTCATTGGTCTTGGTTGGACAAAATGATTTCCGCTTAGGCGAGCGGTCCTGCAATAAAGGGGGTACGGTTAACACAATGTTGTGTTGTGGTAGACTTGCCTGAGTAACTGTCAAGGACTTAATTGTGTGCGCCATTGAACTGGGTCATATCGTACAACCATTTGTTCAGTAAGGGATGGACCTGGCTATTTAATTAGCAATGTCTCAATTTCGGTTCTATCTTGGAAGCGTGAGTTACGAGATAGACGCATTCTCACAATGGCGCAAGAGGGGGGATTTCTGGTTGGAACAACATTCAGTGTTGAAAGCTTAGCTGGCAGAACTGTGTTAAAAAGGTGCTTTGTAACGGCCTTATGATGATCACTTAGTCACACACCTATGGAAGTGTGGTCAGACACTTTAAGTTGATTTATCTCTTGTGGGTAAAGCTATACGACCTCTACATAGTTAAAACTGTTTAAACAGTCGTGTCCCCGGTTATAGACAATGCTCAGAGATTTCACACGAGGGTAGAGTTTTTATAAAAATGTGTCTGAGTTTGAAAGGGAATTTCACTTGTGAGTATGATGTTTACTTGGTTGATGGGGAACACACTTTCTGGTTTGTGTCAAATGTGAATAGGGAGTTCACTTGGTGAATATAATGTTCACTCAGTGGATGAGATGCTCACTTGGTGGTTTGGTTGGGAAGTGAATGGGAAGTTCAGTGGTTGTTTTCAAAAAAAAAATGTTTACTTATTTACTTATTGTCTTTTAAATTACGCTTTGCAATCTATTTACTGTATTTGCTATAAATACCCGCTTTCTGCAAAAGAACCATACAACTATTCCTTTGATCAAGCCTTGCATGAATATTAATTGCATACCATTCCCTATGACTTGTTGAGTACTTTATGTACTCACGGCTTCAAACATTGTTGCTCAATTGAAGAATATCAAGCTGCTCAAGAGCTCTTCGGGAAGGAGTACTACAAAGACTTTGCGAATTAGGATTTGTTCTCCACTCGATTGCACATGGGCATGTTGATTGGCCTTTCCAAGTTTTTGTTCCGTTGCAAGAGTTTATTTGTTTCTTAAACCCAGCGTGACAAGTTAAGTAAACATTGACCATAAGGTCCAATTATTATTACTATTTGTTATTTTGAGATCTTTTTAGTTAAATGGATGGTATGTCATCGATGTTTAATGTGTGAGCTTGCTACTGATCTAGGACTAGTTTAGAATACATAGAGGGTTTTCGGATGTTTAAATCCGAGTCCCGACAGAGATTGTATTAGAGCCATATCAACTGTAGAACTCAATCATAGTTAGCATAGTCGTCTTAGCCAAAAATCTCAAAACTTATTTTCTAAATGAAATCAACTAGTTTGACATGAGTAGTCATTCTATTCTCATCTCAGTCTATTCTATACTTATCATTTTCTATTCTTTTCTCATCTTATTCTTGAGATCTTGTTCCTTGTCTTTTCTGAATTTTACTTTATAATCATAAATTGACTTTCTCGCCACATTAATTTCTCTAGAAAGAAGTCGAATTACTGGCAATTGTCAGGAGTATCTTCGTCGCTTAGTTCTGGCTGTTCGTGAAGTGTCTTCGCCGTCTTCGCTAGTAGTTCACAATTTGTGGGTGTTCTACATCGATTCAGAGCAGGAGTTTGAAGAGTCTTCGTTGTCTAGTCATGAGTGGGAGCTGTCACATTAGAGTCATTAGTAGTGTTGCTAGATCGTTGTTGCAGTAGGCCTTATTTGGGTTGAGTGTAAGTGGGAGTTGCAGTTTTCCTGTCAAGCATTATATTACTGTCCCACTAAGGCTTTAATTTGAAGAGTTTATTTGTCTTGTTCTTTTGTAGCGTTTCAGCTATGTCTCCTTTGTCTATTGTCTTTGGGTATAGTATATTTTCCCTAATTAGTTGTTTCTATCTGTTCCTTTGTTCTCTCTCATCTATTGTGATTTTTCCTTTTACCTATCGTGTGTTTTCCCTCTTATCTATTAAACCTGTGGAGAATCATCATAGATAGTTGACACTCACAACACATCACGTCGTACTTAGCCAGAGAATTCAAATGCCAAAGTCAATGCTAGTGGACAATCACTAGTACCTGGAGCCGTAGATCCAAACATGGGACAATTTCTAGCAGCTCAGACTCAACTTATGAATGCAATGATGCAGAACATAAATAATATGATGACTCAGCAGAATCAGACCGTCACGGCCTTAGTCGATTTGTTGAATCAAAATAATCAAGTAGTAGTCGTACCACCGCAAGTTCATCAACATTCCAAGTTATCAGATTGTATGAGGACTCGTTCGCCTACATTTCCTCATTCGTCAGAACCTTTGGAAGCAGAAGATTGGCTTTGATCTGTGGAGAAAAAGCTCACCATTGTCCAATTCAATGATCGTGATAAAGTTCTTTATGCCTCACATTAGTTGGAAGGTACATCTGCAGAATGGTGGGAGAACTATACTGCAGTCCATGAGAATTCGCAAGATATTACTTTAGGAGAATTTTGAATAGCTTTTCGTCAAGCACATGTTCCAGATGGTATAGTGAAAATGAAGAAGAATGAATTTCATGATGTATAGAAAGGAAATTATTGAGTATCTCAACAAGTTCACTCAACTTTCTCGCTATGCACCAGAAGATGTTGTTACCGACAATGCACGTTAGAAGCGATTCGAGCATGGACTTAATCCCCATCTAAATATGCAAGTTGTAGGTAATGATTATGTGGATTTTCAGCATATGGTTGATAAGGCCGTACTCATGGAAGATTCTTGTCGTGAGTTGGAAGAATCTCGCAAAAGGAAGATGATACGATAGGGAGTTCATCAGAATCATCTATAGAGAGCCAGAACCAATTTACAACAGCCTGTTCATTTCAATAACTCTTCTACCGTATTCAGAACCCCTACACTAGTACTCACTCTGTAAACTCAGTAGTTCGCAGCGTTAATAACAGCAACACTCATCAACCTCAGAGGATCAACAATCTAGCCTCAGGAGTTGTTTGTTTCAAGTGCCATGAAACAGGTCACTATGCCAGCATGTGTTCGCAAAAGCAAGGTCCAACGTCAATTCCTTTCAACTTGGGAACTACACCAGCTAGGATCCCTACGCTAGGAGCAGGAAGAGGAATGCCTCAGACTCCAAGCCAAGCCACCAACACTCCGTCAGCTTCAGTAAGAGGACGACTGAATCACGTCACTGTAGAAGAAGTTCAATTTGTTCCGAACGTCATTCTAGATAAGCCTCTAGTCAGTTCTACAGTTCTACGTCAGTTGCAGCTTTCTTTCACTCATAAGAGAAATCTACTTGGAAGAGTGAGCAAGGTTGAAATTTGAACCTATTTTTTAGTCAGCCCGAATCTCAGGGACGAGATTTATTTTAAGGGGGTAGATTTGTAACATCCCAAAAATTGAAGTTCTTTTGAAGCATTTAAAAATAAAAATAACCCTTTGAATTTTCTTATTTAAGTTCAAGCTTAATTTAAAATTTCCTAAATCAAAATAATTTAATGTGAATAATCTAAACTTCAATTAAATTCAAAAATGTTTTATTTGGGTTCCTTGAGTTCTAGAGTATTTTCTATAATTTTCTAGGAATTTTTGGAGTTTATTTGCTATTTTTTAGCTCAGTTTTATTTAATCTATTTTCTAAATTCGAAAAATCCTTTCTTTTCCTATTTCCTTTCAGGCTCAATCTTTCCCAGCCCAACATCCTTCCCCGCCGCCTGTGGGACTGCCCCACCTGTTTCCATGCTTGGCCCATCTCCGCTTCTCGTGGCGGTTTCCTTTTGACCCAAGGTCTTGCGCCCGACCAAATTGCTTGTTCACAAGACCAAGCCCGATCGCTAGCCCTCTTGTAACACCCGGCTTAGCAAAAACCCGAGTTGTCACCTACAACTACTGTCACAACCAATTTTTAAATCATAATCAAGTATTACTACCTTCTAGACTTCATGAATAAACATTCGACAATATGGTAATCATAAAATTCAGCAAGATGATTAATCATAATTCAGATGTAATATGATCCAAATAATTGCCAAAGGCATTATAGGTAAATTTCAATTAAGGAAAAACATCAACTAACAATATTGTCAACCATAAGGAACTAAGGGAACCACAATTTATCCAGTTATTACTAGTCTAAAATAAATGAATCATGAAGTAGAGTGAAGTGAAGTGATACACAAGGGCAATAGTTCCATGTTATACTTCCACCCCAAAGTATGCCGTCATCAACGTTCACCTAAAACATCAAATAAGAAAGAGTGAGTCCAAGACTCAGCAAGTGCAAAGGAAAATAACAACGAAGCATCATCTCATCAACAATTCATTCTTATTATCTCATAACACAATTTCATCTTTCATGAATGCAATACAACTCATGCTCATGCCACACTTCACTTCTGCTTATACTGGTATAGCAGAGTGTAACACCTGTGCGTGTTCACTCATACCCGTATTCTTAAATGCGGGGATCCATTACCCATCATTTTTCATACGGAGATCTCATTGCCCATATCTTACATATGGGGACCTCATCCCACTCCCGAGGGTCAAACATGAATGCTCAATATGCAATGCAATGAATAATCATCATTCTTTTCTATAATCATCATCAACTATTGAAATCATAAGAGCAATATGAAATAATCATAATGAGCGTTCATTTTATCAAATGAAAATTCCAATATTCAATATCATTCTACATGCCCTTGCCTTTCTAGTTGCGACGACTGGAGTAATGAGAGGGTGATACCAAGCCTGAAGCCACTCCGCCAACAGTAAACACCCAACTCAATACAACTACGGTAATACAAATCAACACTTAATCTACAACACTACTATGCGCTCTCCAAATCCACAATCTTTCCCTCTTTACCAGACAGTAGTCCCCCAGCTGTCCTAGCACTAAAATTATCATAACTTTCAACCCCCACATCATAAAATAGTAAACCATATCATTCTGAGAATCTATACAGAATTTCCTACAACTTCTTAGGTGATCAAAAGTTCAGATTAAATTATTTAAGCTCTCGTTTTCAACCTAGAAGACAGATCTATCATCTTCTAGACAACAGACTTAATAATTCCATATCTATTAATCCACATGTGAAAATATCATGATCTATGACTTTTCCAAAACTAAAGGGAATTATCTACCATAACCTAGTTATGCAAAAAATTCCATTCTGCTATTAACTTTGTCAAATTAAAGTTTTCCCATGACTTCTTCTAGCAGCAACCTGGTTCTATACTACAATATTCCAAAAATCATAACTTCTATTCTACCCATCCAAGAATTTGTACGAAGTTATATACCCTTTTCATGTAGATATAAACCCAAAATTAATCCATCTTCTATTTTTAATCTATAGATTTATGAGCACTGCCATAACCCAATAACTAGACCAGACAACAAGATTATGAAATTCATAACTTAAAATATACTCATCCGATCGACATGAATAAATATTCTACGGAAAGCTATCGAGATCCTCTACAACTTTTTAGTAGATGTAATTCCCAAATTACACACCAACAGTACTCGAAATCACAATATAGCATAGATAGTAGAAACCGATCTACTAAACGAATTTCTCCCAACCAGAAAAAATTGCTAAACAAAATGGAGAGAAAGTTGATAGTCACCCTTGGAGACTACGATGAGGATCCCTGAATTTCCTGTGAGACTCTCCTGTCTTCCTCCCTTCCTCTTCCTTTCTTTCTCTTTCTTCCTTCTTCCCTTCCTCTCCCTTTCTTTCTCTTCTACTGTTGAACACAACATGTATCCATACAAAAGATGCAGCAAGGTTATCTAGTAGCAGCATCTTGTAGCAGCGCCTACAGTAAGCACACACAAGGCAAAGTAGAACTAGAGACGGCAGCTACTGTGGTGTAGAGAGATGCGATTGGGGTTAGGGCAAGAGGTATGACAGCCCCTCCCCTTCTTAAGAACGGTACCCCTCTTGGGCCAAGTTGCCGTGGGCCAAAAGCCTGAGGCCCAGGTTTTTGCACCTTTTATGAAATTCCCCTCTTTAATTCCTCTAATTCATTTAATCCCTACAAAAGCATTTCGGGGTATTACACCTGCCACCTCCATCTTCCGCTACCCGGTGGACCCGCCTTGTTAGCTCTATCCTCACCACCCTCGACTCCGATTTGGTGTCCTGAACGCGCACACTGTCGCCGCTGGCCCGAACCCGGATCCTCCCCTCCCATGCCTATTTAAGCACCACTCCGGCATCAAAAACCTCGCCCCATCCACCACAGCCGAAGCCCTAAGTCACCGCCCTCGAATCCACTTTTGTTTCATCGGATTTTCGCCATGAACCCACTGGCCGCCGTGGTGTTTCATCGCCTATTCCATCGTTGGTGTTGCTCTTCCTTTCACACCATCATCGCTGTTGAATTCGCCTTCGCACATTCTCTGTCGTGCTCGCCCTATCATCCCTGGAAGATCGTCGGACCGCCGTTACCTCTTTCTTCCCCAAAGTCGGCCACGCCGCCTCCACTCGATCTTGCCGCCGGTTAGTCCCCTCACCTTTCTATGCAAGTCACATTGCGTTCCTGAGTCTCCTCTTCCGAGCCACGCCCTTCCCATTGCCTTTATGTCACCGTGGTGAACCGACGCCATCACCTTTCTTCTCTGCCGCCAGTTGCAGCTGTGACGTAGCTCCCATCGTCCTTCATCCACCCCGAGCTGCCCGTGGTGATCCCCGTGTTGTCGTCGTGCCGGTGCTCCCTCCCCTTTCCTTGTGGCGCCGCTAAGTGACCGTCGTTGCCACACGCTTGAGCCGCCTCTTCGTTGTTGTCATCGTCGCCGCCTTGCTACCTCTTTTGTCATGCCACTGCCGCCAAAAGAACCCCCAAAGCCTCGCGAACCCGCATTCCCCTCGCCGGCAACTCCCTCGCCGTCATTTGCCGTTGTCACCGCTTGCCCGAGCGCCACCGCCAGCTCCCCTGTTTGTCCCTCTCTCTAGCCCTCTTACATGTGGGTCCACCTTGTCATCCCCTATGTCTCTCTCTTTCTCTCACTGTCTCCTCGGTCCCACATGTCAGCTAGCCCTTGTTTCTCTCTAACACATACAAGTGGGCTCCACTTGTCAGTTCTTTTCCTGTTCTTTTTCTTTTTCAGTCGAAGGAATATTCCCAAGAATATTCTTTTTCTCTCTCTTTTTCCTTTCCGGCAAATCTTCCAAGAGTATGTTATCCTCTGTCCTCCGATTCAGTTCATTCAAGTTCCTAAATTCCTCTAAAATTGAGTTCTTTCTTTGAGAGTTGGTTTTGCTGTTTTTAGATTTTATTTGTTTTTCTTTTGGATTTATTTGTGCTTCACTTGTTGTTTTCTCTCTCGTTTATATGATCTGTTTCAAGGAGTAGGAGCAGAAGCAAGTTTTGAAGATACAAGTATGGTAACCGAGGAAAGCCAAGGCAAGTCATAATCCATTGATCATGTTGAACCTATGTTTCTAAAAGTATCTTGTTTTATATTAAATTGCATACTATCTTTATATCAACCGCTTTTGGGAATAGTTAATCACCTATTTGTCATTATGTCTCCATTGATTATTTGAATACCATGAATCATTTGTCATTGTAGGATGGTCATTACAAGTTGGAAATATTTGTATCACCAACATGGGTATCGTAAAGATACTTAGTCATGCTTAGTTGTACGATGGGCTCATGTTACTTGTTCAATAATGATAATTTGACTTAATGAGATATGGGTTAAGAAGGAGCTTTGTAAAGGCCTTGTGATGATCACTTAGTCGCACACCTATAGAAGTGTGGCCAGACACTTTAAGTTGATTTATCTCTTGTGGGTAAAGTTGTACAACCTCTGCAGAGTTAAAATTGTTTAAACAGTTGTGTCCCCGATTATGGACAATGCTCGGGAATTTTACATGAGAGATAGAGTTTTTATAAAAATGTGTTGGAGTGTGAATGGGAATTTCACTTGGTGAGTATGATGTTTGCTTGATGGATGGGTAATTCACTTGGTGGTTTGTGTCAAATGTGAATGGGGAGTTCACTTGGTGAATATAATGTCCACTCGGTGGATGAGATGTTCACTTGGTGGTTTGATTGGGAAGTGAATGTGAAGTCCACTGGTTGTTTTAAAAAAAATGTTTACTTATTTACTTATCGTATTTTAAATTACGCTTTGCAATCTATTTACTGTACTTACTGTCAATACCCGCTTTTTGCAAAAGAACCATATGGCTATTCCTTTGATCAAGCATTGTATGAATATTAATTGCATATCATTCCGTACGACTTGGTGAGTACTTTATGTACTCACGGCTTTAAATATTATTGCTCAATTGAAGAATATCAAGGTGCTCAAGAGCTCTTCGAGAAGGAGTACTTTGAAGACTTTGCGAATTAGGATGTGTTCTCCACTCGTTTCCCTATGGGTATTTTTATTGGTCTTTCCAAGTTTCTGTAAAGCTGCAAAAGTTTATTTGTTTTTTAAACCCTGCATGGCAAGTTAAGTAAACATTAACCATAACGTTCAGTTATTATTACTATTTGTTATTTTTTGATCTTTTTAGTTAAATCGATAAATGCATGGTATTTCATCGATGTTTCACTGTGTGAGCTAGCTACTGATCTGAGACTAGTTTAGAATATACAGATGGTTTTCGGATATGTAAATCCGGGTCCCGACAACACATGCGTACACAATATGATAATTTGAAATACTAAATTGGACAATACATACTAAATAAGACACAACATATTTAACGAGTAACTTATCAATGCTAAGCTTGATTGCCTCCAAATCATTAATTCCCATATATGCTCAACCAAGTCAGCCTTGAGTCGATGATGCATTGTTCGATCACGAATAGCAATGCCTGTCTCAAGTACCTTCGAAAATTCATGAATTGGCCTATGTCCAAATCGAGCCAATGGTGTGGATGAGCTCGCCTGTTCATATTTGAATTCATAGCGAACCCCATAAGAACCGCTCTCATCTTCAACGATCATGTTATGCAATATAATGCAAGCATACATGATGCAATCCAAGTGATACATGACAACTTTACATGCAAACAATCACATCTTTTATCTCTTGAAAGGTAGATTAGTGTTTATTTCAGTTATATTGCAAACAAAGAGCCTTTATTACATTCTAGTGACATCAATTCATCTTACATAGTTGCAAAGTAGTACATCGATTAAAATCATTAAAATCTGTCACCTTGTCATTTGACAGGCCACCTTCAGAACAATGCGACGCCTTCTTCTATTTCCCTATCGGAACCGGATTCCGAGAATCCAAATCCTCTGTGAAAACACTGTGCTATTCTCTAGATCAGTAGATAGCACTCACAGATACGTCACTGAATCAATTCATACATGGCGTAGATGAAACCATACCATTTATTAAACAACACAACAAACTTTACATAGACCGCATCGGGTCAAGTTTTACAATAAGGGCCGAACCGGCCAAACTGAGTACATTACAAAAGCGGAAACAACAACGGAAGCAAAGGGTGAGAGCACATCTCTCCATAGGCAAGTGACTGGGGAAACCCGTGTACGTCCGATATTACCTGAAGACTCAGATAATATAGGATGTATGCAAGCACCAACGAAGTCAACTAGACTGGGTCGAGACTAGAATAACTAAAGACTAAACTATGCTTCATTATCTCCTGGGTTTCCAGCTTCTGGAACTTCGTAGTAGTCGTAATTGTTCAGGATTTCCTACTTCTGAGGATTTTGGGGGAAAGAGCGAGAATGAGCATAACTTCCGCGCTCGCGAGCCAATACACAATACAATAATATACATGCAAGGCTTAACAAAGATGGCTCAGGTTCTTTTATTTGCTAAAGCAATGTTTTGAATTATCATAATTACAAATTCCTATCACTTAGCATTTTAACCAAATTGCATTTTATTAAAGAGAGTAATTGTGTAATATTTATTTCAGTAGAGGTCCCCTCCGTCGGAAACTCTACACCATGCATCTTTTGATTGGAGCTACCTCCAATTACTACCACCACTGAGCTCGAAGACTCAAGTAAAATCCAAACACAGGGCTAGGTGAGCCCTCCACACTTTTCATTCCACCCACCAAGTTTTTGAAATAGAACTAACTCAAGTTAAGTTCCCATGTCTGCCTTTGACCGTAGGCGCGACTGTTTAAACAGTTTAGACTCTGCAGAGGCTGTACACTGTACCCACAAGAGATAGTCATACTCGTTACCCCACATGATTCCTTAGTCATGTAGTGGAGCGACCGTCACAGTAACCTTTCAAAATATCTTACCCTTTCCATCATCTCACCCATATGGGGTTACGCCCATAGGTTGTGCGGGGTGTTCACCACAACAACTAGCGTAGCTAGCCCCGGCCACAATGACTAGCGTAGCTGGCAACTTCACTGTAACATCCCAATTTTCAGAGCTTTAAAAACCTTTTGAATAGTTAGTAGGGAGAAGATTCACCATTTGGATTTATTTGAATTTTAATTTAAAAAGCTTAATATTGGACTTTGTGTAACAAAACAATTTAATATGACTAAAGTCAACATGAACAATGGTCAAAACTATTTTATTTGGGTTCTATGAGCTTGGATATATTTTCTGGAATTTTCTAGAATTTTTCCTAGTTTATTTGCTAATTTCCATTGCTTATTCGAATTTCTAGTATTTTCTTAAAAGAAAAACCTATTTAAAATCTCCAACAAGATTTTGGGCCTAAACCCAAATCCTTCCCGTTCTCCCCGATCCTTTGTGCAGCCCATCCATCCTCCACCGTTGATCAAGATTGACGGCGATCTCGCCCATGCCGCTCTCTCTCTCTCTCTCTCGCGCCGCTTCAATCTCCACCGTCCGATCTGAGTTGGGCGCCAGATCTCGCCAAGACTAGCGCACTCGCAGCACCCTTTCTCACCCACGCCGCCCGAGCCCCACCATCGACAAGCGGGCCCCACCCGATTCTCGTTCATCGTCTCCGATTTCGTCGCGAGTTGGTTTCTTATTGCCGCCGCTGCTTTTAGGCGTCCGTGCCTAAACGCTCCCGAGCCGCCGCCCCTATAAAGGGAGGAAGCCCTCGCCCTCCGCTTCCTTTCCTCCGCCGCCACCTCGCCTGTGCCTAACCCTAGCCGCCACAAAACCCGTAGATCCAATCTCGCCGCCTCCTACTCCGACGAGCGATTAAGCAAGCCGTCCGGCTTGGAGCCTTGACGCCTGCACCGTCGACATCGCGTGAGCAAGGGGAACCCGAGGGACACCTTCGTTTCGCCGGAGCCCAGCCCTAACGCCGTCGCCGTCGAGCCCGTACCTTCTCCTCCGCCAAACCCTCGCCGCCGGCCGCCTCGCTCGTCCTTGAGCACCAGTGAGCACACCGTCGGGATCCCCGTGTCACCCTCTACGCACCTGTACCACTCATCGCCGTCAACTCGCCGCCGTTCGCCGGGACCATCGGGTCCAGTGCGCCGCCGCCCTCACCGCCGTCCACGTCACCTGCCACATCAACGCCGTGCGCACGTGTCATCCCTGGTGGCGCCACGTCAGCGCCACGCTGCAGCGAAGTCGCCACCTCGGCCGACTTCAGATTCAGAGGCTCGGTGGACTTGGTCCACGTGGTTGTCTGCCAGCGACATGTGGGCCCCACATGTCGATTTCCTTTATTATTTCTTTTCCAAAATTCCCGGGGCTGACGTCATGCTGATGTCATCTTGACGCAATATTCGATTTTTCATTAAGAAATAATTCGGAATTCCAGAAATCCAGCTTTTAGGGTTTTCTTTAGATTTAAACTTTGAAACCCCATATCTTCTGCATCCTAACTCCAAATTCATCCATTCAAATTTCTAAATTCGTCTAAAATCCAGATCTATCTATTGGAGATTTTTAATTATTTTATTGGAGTTATTTGCTTTTGTTATTTATTTAGTTTGTTTGTTTGTCTCGTTTGCGAGTAGACTTCTTATTTGTTGGAAGAGTTGAAGAAGAAGGACCTTTCAAGATCAAGATCAATTCCTAGACCTTTTTCAAGGCAAGCTATACCTTTGATCATCTTGATTCCCAGTTTGCTAAAAGTATTTTAATTTTAATTATTGCATTTTAATTCAAGTAATTATTTAAATGCTTTTGGGTGTAGATGTGAATTCCTAATTGTTATGCCTTCCTTGTAAATTGCTATGTCTAAATTCTTTGTCACCCTAGTTGATATTAGTTGGTATATTGTAGCACCAACGTGGGTTGGTTAGTGCGATTATTGCTTAGCCATGCCACGAATCACTTGTCATGTAGATTGCTATTATAATTTGATTAAGTGAATATGCAACTATGTGATAAAAGCTGTGTGCACTATGTGTTGTAAAGCATGTGTTGCACTTAAAACCAACTGGGTGGGAAATGATTTAGACTGAGGCAAGTGGTGGATACTATGTGATATGGTGGGCTGTGTGCTATTTTGGTGGAGCTGTGTGCATGGGTTTGATAAGCTGTGTGCATAGGGATTGTGGTAGTCTTGCCTTGGTCAATTAAGGACCTCACCATGTGCGCCATTGAACTGAGCCCCACCTGTACGACCACATGCCTGTTATGGGACAGGCCTAGCATAGTAAGATGAATGTCCGAAATGCTTTGTTATGATTAGTGCTGGCTACACTAATTGTATCTTGTGGGTAAAGTGTACAACCTCTGCAGAGTGTAAACTATTCGAATAGCCGCATCCGCGGTCATGGACAATGCTCGGGGATTTCACACTAGGGGTAGATCTTCATAAAACTGTCTGGGAAGGGAGCTGTGTGGTTTAAATCATCCAGCTATGTGCTAAAATTGTCTAGGCTGTGTGTGTCTTTGTGAAATAAATTGTTAAATTATTATTGTCTATTTGCTTTACCTGTTTTCAATCTATTAATTGTATTCAATTGCAAAAGCTGCATTTATGCAAAAGAACCACAGAATGCCTTTCCCTTGTATAAAGCCAGCATGTATTTTTTGCATCTCTGTGGTGTGGCTTGCGAGTACGGTTGTGTACTCACGCTTGTTTTGACGAATCAAGTAGAGGAGGAGTCTTCACCAGCATTCGAGGATGAGTATCTTGAAGGTGCCTGATCGTGAGGTCTTGATCGATCGGTTGCTCGTGGCGAATCGATGGGGTGCCACCGCCGCTTCTGCTTCACGCCGCTTATCTTTCTCTGTTAGCCTGCTGCTTGAATAATTGTAAACTCGACCTTAAGGTCAAAACCATTATTTATTAATCCAAGTTATTCGTTTATGTTATTATTCGCTTGTATGGATCGATTTCCACCTTTGTGACCACTGTGTGCACTAGTGTGATCCTGGACTAGTGCGTTAAACACAGAGGGTCCTGAATTGTAAATTCGGGTCCCGACAAAAGTGGTATCAGAGCCATACTGACTGTAGGTCTAGACCTTAGTTAGATTGGCCGTTCGAGTGTCCAAATTATTTTTCTAAAAGAAAATTAACTTGCAAGACTAAATGAATTGCTTAACTCCTCTCATATCTCTCTTGACTCATCTATTGCTATAATCTTTCCTCTCCCCGCTGTTTTAACGTGGTTCTTACCTCTTGTCGTTCTTGGCAGATGCCGTACCTTCAGACCTTCGGAGATCGCAATGGAGGACTTGCCGCAGAGCTGTGGAAGCTGTTGCAGACACTTGGAGGCTTCGACTGCCCGATGTACCGTGGCAGTGAGTACATGGTCAACGGACGGGATCGTGGTATAGTCTGCCGCCTGACGGTCTACGCCAGGAGGAACACTAGAGGCAGCCAGCCTTTGGATATCTCAGTCAGGAGGATCACCTTCACGCAAGGAATCCAGGAGTCGTCACGTCTGGCCATACTCCGAGTCTGCCACATCTACGCTGAAGAACTGCAACACACTGTTTACCGCTACCTTCCCAGAGCTGCTTCAGGGGAGATATCTGCGCGCTTTCCATCTACACACGGAGAAGGCAATGCCACAGTGGTGCATCTAGCACAGTTCACAGCTGCTCAGGAGGAGTCGCTGGAGATGGCCGCCACTGAGCTGAGGTGCGCCTATCAGGCCTGGGAGGAAGCTGAGGAAAGGATCGCCGTCCTAGAGCAAGTTCTCTACGGTCAACATGAGCTCGAAGATGATCAAGAGGATGAGCCAGAAGAAATCGAGGAGATTCCAGAGGATCCAGCAGAGGTTGCACAGCCTGAGGATCTAGCCGAGCCTGCACAGCCGGAGGAGCCAGCTACACCAAGACTCAAAGACACTCTCCTCTGCTGCACCAGCCCCGGCATCGAGACCGATTGAGGATGCCACTCACTTGAGTCTACACTAGGCGGAGGCGCGGCCGTGGTCATGAGGCTTTCTCGAGTAGTTCGTTTGAGTTCCAGTTTAGTCAGGCTTAGCCAGTTTCCCTTTTCAGAGTCGCCCTTTAGGCGGTAGCTTGTGTGCTTAGGTTCGCTTTATTTTCCTATGTGCAAGTATGAGCTGCAAAGGCCCTTAGGCATTTGTTGCAGCCATACTATTAAGCTATTAATAAAGTTATTTCATTCGAAGTTCTTGAGCTGTGTTTGTTGGGTTTAATCTATTCCCCTATCTAGTTCTTAACTCATCTTGTGCTCTCTACCTTATCTAACCCATGGAGCTTCACCAGATGGTTCAGACTCGCCATGCCGCCGCAAGTGGATCCGGAGCCCAAGGATCAGAAGGCAATGAGCAAACCCCTACGGGAGCAGTACCACCCCAAGCACCTCCTATTGATTTGCAGAACTTCGGAGCTTTCATGGCAGCACAAACTCAGATGATGTACACCATGATGAATCAGATGCAGGCCATGAACAACAACAACAACCACAACCATCATCAGGGAGGAGCCCCAGCCGCTCGTGGTCATCAGGGACCATCCAAGTTGGCTGAATTCATGAGGACCCGTCCGCCAACTTTCTCTGGGCACGTCTCGCCAGTAGAAGCCGATGATTGGCTTCGCGTAATTGAAAGGAAGCTGCTAATCACCCAATGCAACGATCATGAGAAGGTTCTTTATGCCACTCATCAGATGGAGGGCATAGCTGCTGAGTGGTGGGAGAACTTCTGCGCAGCGCATGAGGCACCGCAGAACATCACATGGGAAGAATTCTCTACAGCCTTTCGCCAATATCATGTACCTGAAGGTATTATGGATCTGAAGAAGGATGAGTTCCGCACTCTCAAGCAAGGGGGTATGTCAGTGATTGACTACCTGAATAAGTTTTCTCAGCTAGCTCGCTATGCTCTAGATGATGTCGCTACCGACAGGTCTCGCCAGAGCCGCTTCTTGAAGGGTTTGAACTCAGGGCTACAAGTCAATCTGCTGGCCCACACCTTCCCGGATTTCCAGGAGTTGATTAACAAGGCGTTGGTCATGGAGGACAAACGCAAAGAACTAGAGGACCACCGCAAGCGTAGAATGGCTCAGCAGGGAAGCCACCAGCCACAACAGCAGAGGGCAAGGATAGTGCCACAACAATTTACTCGTTTCTAGCCGCAGAATTCGTTCAGGACACCTGCACCGCCTTCAGCACCTCGTCCTCTTGTTCAGAACTCTCGCAACCCCACGCCAGTCAATCCCACCCTAGGGAATAACAGCCGACAGAATGAGACAAGAGTGTGTTTCAGTTGCCGTCAACCAGGGCATTACGCCAATCAGTGTCCTCAAAAGGGGACTATCACTCCAGTCCGCTTCAACCTGGGAGCAACACCTGCCAAGACCCCAGTGCAGAACAACCAAGGAGTTTCTCAGGGAACCAGTCAACCAGGAGGAGCGCCTCAGTCAGTTGTCAGAGGTCGTGTTAATCACGTCACTCTGGAAGGAGCCCAGGAAGCACCAGATGTCGTACTGGGTAAGTTCCTAGTAAATTCAGTACCTGCTTCCGTTCTGTTTGATTCTGGAGCTTCGCATTCGTTTGTTTCTGGAGTTTTTGCAACTAAGAATAAATTGGAAGTTATGCAACTTAAGCGTACTCTGTTAGTCCAGTCGCCTGGAGCAGAGCTAAGTTCTAATGTGGGTTGTTTAGGGGCTAAGTTACTCATAGCTGGAGTTGAGTTTCTAGCTAACCTAATTATTCTAGACACCCAAACCATAGATGTCATCCTTGGCATGGATTGGTTAACCAAGCACAAAGCCGTGCTAGATTGTGGCCGAAGAGCCGTGACAATCGAGGATACTAAAGGAAACAAAGTGGAGTTCCTAGCTACCTCAGTGCGTAATGGGCATTTGATAGTCAACAGCCTGAAGACCGCTGAGTTGGACGATGTGCCAGTCGTCAAAGAGTATCCAGATGTGTTCCCAAAAGAATTACCAGGAATGCCACCGGATCGTGACATCGAGTTTGTCATCGATCTAGTGCCAGGAACAGCACCCATCTCGAAGAGACCTTATCGGATGCCAGCCGATGAGTTAGTAGAGATGAAGAAACAGATAGAAGAACTTTTGGAGAAAGGTTTTGTGAGGCCTAGTTCGTCGCCATGGGGAGCACCAGTCTTGTTTGTTAAGAAGAAGGATGGAAGCATGAGGATGTGCATCGACTACCGAGCTCTCAATGAAGTCACTATCAAGAACAAGTACCCATTGCCCCGGATAGATGATCTGTTTGACCAGATGAAGGGAGCCGGAGTATTCTCGAAGATTGATCTGCGATCGGGTTACCATCAATTGAAGATTTGTCCCAAGGATGTACCTAAAACCGCTTTCTCAACACGGTACGGACATTATGAGTTTTTAGTCATGTCCTTTGGTCTGACTAATGCCCCTGTCTATTTCATGAACATGATGAATAAGGTATTCATGGAATATTTGGACAAATTTGTAGTAGTATTCATCGATGATATTCTGGTTTACTCCAAGTCAGAAGAAGACCATGCTGAACATTTGAGATTAATCCTAGAAAAGCTCAGAGAGCATCAATTGTATGCTAAGTTTAGCAAGTGTGATTTCTGGAAAAAGGAAGTGGATTTCCTTGGTCATGTTATGACAGCTGCAGGAGTAGCAGTTGACCCCAGTAAGGTTAAAGCAGTATTACATTGGGAACAGCCTAAGACTGTCACTCAGATTCGTAGTTTCTTGGGATTAGCAGGATATTATCGCCGTTTCATTGAAGGATTTTCATCGATTGCTAAACCTCTTATGTAATTGTTGAAGAAGGAGAAAAAGTTTACCTGGACCCCAGCTTGTGAAGAAAGTTTTCAAGAATTGAAGAAACGTTTGACCTCAGCCCCAGTGCTGATTTTGCCAGATATTCGCAAGGATTTTGATATCTATTGTGATGCTTCGCGTCAAGGATTAGGGTGTGTCCTGATGCAGGAAGGAAGAGCTGTCACTTATGCGTCAAGGCAGTTAAGACCCCATGAAGAGAATTACCCTACCCATGATCTGGAATTAGCCGCAGTAGTGCATGCTTTGAAGATTTGGCGTCATTACCTCATCGGTAATCGCTGCGAGATATATACATATCATAAGAGCTTGAAATATATTTTCACTCAGTCGGATCTGAATATGAGACAGAGAAGATGGCTAGAGTTGATAAAAGATTATAATCTTGGGATCCATTACCATCCTGGTAAAGCCAATGTCGTTGCAGATGCTTTGAGCCGTAAGAGCCACTGCAATGCAATGGAAGTAAAGGAGGTTTGTTCAGAACTTCAAGAAGAATTCCAGAAGCTGAAACTAGAAGTAGTATCTGAAGGATTCGTGGCAAATTTGGAAGTGCAGTCTACTTTGGAGAAGCAGATTCGCGAAGCTCAGCCGAAAGACTCAGAGTTCTCCGACATCAAGAAGAAGATGACAAAAGGGAAGTTCAAGGACTTCACAGTGGATGGTCAGGACATACTGTGGATCAATGGACGTATCTGCGTTCCAGATATTGATGGATTGAGACAGCTAATCTTGAAGGAGGCTCATGACTCAAAGTATTCGATTCACCCTGGTAGTACTAAGATGTATCAGGATGTTAAGAATAAGTTTTGGTGGCCGAACTTGAAACGGGACGTCGCAGAGTTCGTTGCCTTGTGCGACGTATGTCAGAAAGTCAAAGCAGAACATCAGAGACCAGCAGGTCTGTTGCAACCTTTGAAGATTCCAGAATGGAAGTGGGAAGAAATCGGAATGGATTTCATCACCGGTTTACCCAAGACTCAATCGGGTTATGACTCGATTTGGGTAATAGTGGATCGTTTGACTAAAGTTGCTCATTTCTTACCAGTCAAAACCACGTACTCAGGAGATCGTCTAGCAGAGCTATATATGGCAAAGATTGTCAGTTTACATGGTGTGCCTAAGAAGATAGTGTCAGATCGAGGATCTCAGTTCACCTGCCGATTCTGGCAGAGTTTGCATGAAGCCTTAGGAACTCACCTGAATTTCAGTACTGCGTATCATCCCCAAACAGATGGATAGACCGAAAGAGTCAATCAGATATTGGAAGACATGTTGAGAGCCTGTGCTCTAGCAAATGCTACCCGTTGGGATAAGAGTTTACCATATGCAGAATTCTCTTACAACAACAGTTATCAAGCCAGCTTGCAAATGTCGCCGTTTGAAGCCTTGTATGGTCGTGCCTGCAGAACCCTGTTGAATTGGTCAGAAACAGCTGAACGTTCGGTCTTTGGCCCAGATATTATTCAAGAAGCAGAAGAACAAGTGTCTATGATCCGAGAGAGACTAAAGATAGCTCAGTCGAGGCAGAAGAGTTATGCCGATAATCATCGTCGTGATCTCAGTTTCGCGCCAAAAGATTTTGTGTATCTCCGAGTTACGCCCCTCAGAGGTGTGAAAAGGTTCCATGCCAAAGGAAAGCTTGCCCCTCAGTATGTGGGTCCGTTTAAGATTTTGGAATGCCGTGGAGAAGTAGCATATCAGTTAGAGCTGCCGCAGTCTCTAGCAGGAGTACACGATGTCTTTCATGTCTCACAGTTAAAGAAGTGTCTTCGTGTGCCGGAAGAACAAACACCATTAGAGTCAATTGAGCTAAAAGAAGACCTCACCTACAAAGAGTAGCCGATCAAGATTTTGGACGTCGCAGAACGTCGGACCAGAAGCAAGACGGTTCATTTTTGCAAAGTGCAGTGGAGCCACCACTCAGAAGGTGAAGCAACGTGGGAACGTGAAGAAGAGCTGAAAGCCGAATTCCCTAGCCTTTTCTCCAGCTAGCCTGAATCTCGGGGACGAGATTCCTTTAAGGGGGGGAGGTTTGTAACATCCCAATTTTCAGAGCTTTAAAAACCTTTTAAATAGTTAGTAGGGAGAAGATTCACCATTTGGATTTATTTGAATTTTAATTTAAAAAGCTTAATATTGGACTTTGTGTAACAAAACAATTTAATATGACTAAAGTCAACATGAACAATGGTCAAAACTATTTTATTTCGGTTCTATGAGCTTGGA
The DNA here is from genome assembly GCA_036346405.1 of Phyllostachys edulis. Lineage (NCBI taxonomy): Eukaryota > Viridiplantae > Streptophyta > Magnoliopsida > Poales > Poaceae > Phyllostachys > Phyllostachys edulis. Next base: position 54,259,230 of record CM070562.1, on the reverse strand, counting down.
TATATTTTCTGGAATTTTCTAGAATTTTTCCAAGTTCATTTGCTAATTTCCATTGCTTATTCGAATTTCTGGTATTTTCTTAAAAAGAAAAACCTATTTAAAATCTCCAACAGTACTTGGGCCTAAACCCAAATCCTTCCCTGTTAAAGCCACGATCCTTGCAGCCCATCCATCCTCCACCGTTGATCAAGATTGACGGCGATCTCGCCCGCCTGTATCCTCTCTCTCTCTCTCTCTCGCGCCCGCTTCAATCTCCACCGTCCGATCCGAGTTGGGCGCCAGATCTCGCCAAGACTAGCGCACTCGCAGCGCCTTTCTCTCTCACTCGCCCGAGCCCCAAACCCATCGACAAGCGGGCCCCACCCCGCTTCGTTCATCGTCTCCGATTTCGTCGCGAGTTGGTTTTGCGCACATTGCTTGTCGTTTAGGCGTCCGTGCCCTAGACGCCCCCGAGCCGCCCTATAAAGGGAGGAAGCCTCGCCTCCGCTTCCTTTCTCCGCCGCCACTCGCCAGTGCCTAACCCTAGCCGCCACAAAACTCAGAGATCCAATCTCGCCGCCTCCTACTCCGACGAAGCGATTAAGCAAGCCCGGCTGCGGAGCTCGACACTGCACCGTCGACATCGCGTGAGCAAGGGGAACCCGAGGACACCTTCGTTTCACGGAGCCAGCCCTAACGCTGCCGCTGCCGAGCCCGCCGTGCCCTCCGCTAAACCTCGCCACGGCCGCCTCGCTCGTCCTGAGCACCAGTGAGCACACCCTCGGGATCCCATGTCACCCTCTACGCACCTGTACCACTCATCGCCATCAACTCGCCGCCGTTCGCCGGGACCATCGGGTCGATCTTGCCCGCCTCACCGCCGTCCACGCCACCGCCACATCAACGCCGGCGCGACGTGTCATCCCCTGGTGGCGCTGCGTCGCCACGCCAGCAGCAGTCGCCACCTCGGCCGACTTCAGATTCAGAGGCTCGGTGGACTTGGTCCACTGTGAGTTGTCTAACGACATGTGGGCCCCACATGTCGATTTCCTTTATTATTTCTTTTCCAAAATTCCCAGGGCTGACGTCATGTTGATGTCATGTCGACGCAATATTCGATTTTTCTGTTAAGAAATAATTCGGAATTCCAGAAAATCTAGTTTTTAGGGTTTTCTTTAGATTTAAACTTTGAAACCCCATATCTTCTGCATCCTAACTCCAAATTCATCCATTCAAATTTCTAAATTCGTCTAAAATCCAGATCTATCTATTGGAGATTTTTAATTATTTTATTGGAGTTATTTGCTTCTGTTATTTATTTAGTTTGTTTGTTTGTCTCGTTTGCGAGTAGACTTCGACGCTGTTGGAAGAGTTGAAGAAGAAGGACCTTTCCAAGATCAAGATCAATTCCTAGACCTTTTTCAAGGCAAGCTATACCTTTGACCATCTTGATTCCCAGTTTGCTAAAAGTATTTTAATTTTAATTATTGCATTTTAATTCAAGTAATTATTTAAATGCTTTTGGGTGTAGATGTAAATTCCTAATTGTTATGCCTTCCTTGTAAATTGCTATGTCTAAATTCTTTGTCACCCTAGTTGATATTAGTTGGTATATTGTAGCACCAACGTGGGTTGGTTAGTGCGATTAGATTGCTTAGCCATGCCACGAATCACTTGTCATGTAGATTGCTATTATAATTTGATTAAGTGAATATGCAACTATGTGATAAAAGCTGTGTGCACTATGTGTTGTAAAGCATGTGTTGCACTTAAAACCAACTGGGTGGGAAATGATTTAGACTGAGGCAAGTGGTGGATACTGTGTGATATGGTGGGCTGTGTGCTATTTTGGTGGAGCTGTGTGCATGGGTTTGATAAGCTGTGTGCATAGGGATTGTGGTAGTCTTGCCTTGGTCAATTAAGGACCTCACCATGTGCGCCATTGAACTGAGCCCCACCTGTACGACCACATGCCTGTTATGGGACAGGCCTAGCATAGTAAGATGAATGTCCGAAATGCTTTGTTATGATTAGTGCTGGCTACACTAATTGTATCTTGTGGGTAAAGTGTACAACCTCTGCAGAAGCTGTGTGGTTTAAATCATCCAGCTAATTGTATCCGCGGTCATGGACAATGCTCGGGGATTTCACACTAGGGGTAGATCTTCATAAAACTGTGTGGGAAGGGAGCTGTGTGGTTTAAATCATCCAGCTATGTGCTAAAATTGTCTAGGCTGTGTGCGTCTTTGTGAAATAAATTGTTAAATTATTATTGTCTATTTGCTTTACCTGTTTTCAATCTATTAATTGTATTCAATTGCAAAAGCTGCATTTATGCAAAAGAACCATAGAATGCCTTTCCCTTGTATAAAGCCAGCATGTATATTTTGCATCTCTGTGGTGTGGCTTGCGAGTACGGTTGTGTACTCACGCTTATTTTGACGAATCAAGCAGAGGAGGAGTCTTCACCAGCATTCGAGGACGAGTATCTTGAAGGTGCTTGATCGTGAGGTCTTGATCCCAGTCGGTTGCCTATGGCGAATCGATGGGGTGCCACTGCCGTTTCTGTTTCCGCTGCCGTTTATCTTTCTCTGTTAGCCCTGCGTGGCTTGAATAATTGTAAACTCGACCTTAAGGTCAAAACCATTATTTATTAATCCAAGTTATTCGTTTATGTTATTATTTGCTTGTATGGATCGATTTCCACCTTTGTTACCACTGTGTGCACTAGCGTGATCCTGGACTAGTGCGTTAAACACAGAGGGTCCTGAATTGTAAATTCGGGTCCCGACATTCACCATACCGTGGTGCCCCTTTCAAGCCGGAACGCATCCGCCACTTGCACGGCCCCAATCCCCTTCCAAGAGATGACTTTTGGGGTTTAATAAGTTCACTAAGCCAAGTTGCACTTTGCAAACTTGTGGTTGTACTTGTTTTACACGGGAGGTCGTGACAAGATTAAGTCCTTAATCTATCCGGGCGGTTCTTTCCACATACCAACCACTCTCGTGCTCCTTGAGCACCCACCGCCTTTCCTTCCGCCCAGATGTGGTATTAGCAATTAGGGTTTTTTAGGAGTAAAAATCCACCAATTCCACCATCTCAGTCATTTCCCCACAATGACTGCCCAAAACCATTTTCATGTTTAAAGGATGATGATTGGGACATTTAATGTCCCGGTGCTTAAGCAAGACTAGCATGTCGCTTAAGTACAACCAATAGCTCGTATTACCATATAGTTACTATGGTGACAAGGAATAAAGGATTTAATTATCAAGGGATGACATATTAATTAATTAATCATCAAATGGGTGTTTAACTACCTTAAGCTTTAACATACATTTGATTAAAGAATTAAAGCATGCAATTTTGCTAATTTAAATGAATATAATTTGCATAAAATGTGGGATCAATATGATCAAAGTTTTGCCTCGCCTTGGATATAGGTAAGAGGATCTTGATATTCTTGTGCTTGATCAACTGGGAGATTCTCCGCGTCTTCAAATCCCAATCGGACGAAAATACCGGAAAAAGACACAACGGCAAAGAGAGCAAATAAATACACAAGACTACACAAATGAACTCCAAATTGAACACCTATGCCATTAGCAAGATCTTGAATTAAGAAAAATTTATAAACAAAAATCATAATTTTTGGAGTTACGACAAGGGAGAACGAGACTTCCGAAGTCTAAATTGGGATTAATTCGAGAGAAAGGAAAAGGGGGGAAGAGGAACCCTGACATGTGGGTCCCACTACGCAGTGACTCAGCTCATGGGAAAAAGGAGCATGGACCATGTGAGAACCCGGATCATTTGGCTTGTAATGCTTAACCATGCACTTGGTCCTAGCATTACAAATCAAATAATCCGAACCTCGAGATACATGTACTTCCCAGAATTTGTAGTACACATACCCCTTTACAAAATTATGCATCAATTCCATTCAACATACAGAACCGAAACAAAAGCTTTACAAATCAAAAGACATACATAATAGAGTTCTTACAAAAGGGGCCAACCGGCCAAATAACAAGCTAAAGAGCTAAATAAACAGCGGAAGCAAAAGCCACAAGATGACGATAAACAAAAGCCATACGGTTTGCCTTAAGCCCACAAGGCAACTGACTGGGCCGCCAGCTAGTCGTCAAAGTCGAAGTCCGTCTCACGATAGTCGATCCCTTGGGGATCAACCTCCTTTGCAACAATTTAAGCAATGCAAATGAGTACAAAAATGTACTCGCAAGACTTACAAGTAACAGCCTATACATAGCTACATGCAAGCTTAATCAAAGGAGAAGGCTCTAGGTTTATTTTCAGCCTAAAGCAAGTTTCCATTTGCAATATGGTAATAGATTTAAAGCCATTTAACAATATGTTTTTAATTGTTCAAATAACAGCGAGACAATACATAATAACATAATTACAACCTGGAGGTGACTAATCCAATAGCCACCACAACAATAGCACAAATTCCCCATTCGTACCACCCACAACAAGTTTTAATTAAAAGGTTATAGTCTAGTTCTTGCACGACCTTACCAAGCATGTACATAACCTAGGACGAGGCTATTCGAATAGTTTAAACCCTGCAGGGGTGTACCAATGTACCCACACATCAGACCGCCTTTTTGCCACATGATTAAGCACACTTCCTTTGGTATGCCGGCACGACTAAGTCCTACGGGACGCTTTCCAATGGAATATGCTAATTAAGAGTCGCACGTATGGGGGTTGACCCTTAGTGAACCGTCATTACGGGCTCCCACTAAGGACCCATACGAAGAGTAGGATGCACCGGCCTAGCCTAAGCAACTGCGGATGCTCCCCTCATTTCCCAACAACGAACATTTTTCTCTACAACTACCACCAACGACTCATTAATTAACACCCCCCAAAGTACTTAGTCAAGAGAGGTCCCATATCCCCCTCGTGTGGTTAGCACGCAATAATTGCTTGGCATAGTGACAAAAGTAACTCGGTCCTTGTGCACTTAGGCACCATTCCAGTCACACCCAACAGATCACACCATCATCCATTGTGCCCAAGTCTGTAACAATTTTTTTTTCAGTTTTGACTTTACAAATTAACAAAGCACAAAGTGCTGGACATAATTTAATAATAGATTTGTGTGATCAAAGTTATCGACTAAGTCGATAACCGCCCAATTCTACCGGTAGCTAAGCATGACTAAGCAACATCAACACGTAAGCTACTAAGTGACAAGAGCTCATCCAAATGAGCTCTAACCACAAAGAAGATAATCCTAGGCTCAGAGTGGAGGATAAACATTTACCTACAGATTATGCATCTAGAGGATCAACTAATCGATTGATAGTTTAACAACAAAATAGAGCAATGCATACATACACTTTGTAAACAAGATATTTAGACTTTGAAAGTAATGGGATTAATATGATCAAACTACTTGCCTTGCTGGAGATGCTCAACCTACTGCAGAGGATCACTCTTGTAATCAACGAACTCGTCGGCACCTAACGAAATAACGAAAAGAACCGATAAGAACGAAGAACATCGAAAAGACACAAAAACCAACTTTAACCAAAAGCCACGAAATTTTTACAGCCGGTAGAGCATGATTTTTTTACGAATTGAGCATTAAGAACCAATTGATTTGGATGCTCAATGCTAAAGTTATGGCCAAAACAAGATCAGCCGGTTGGAAAAAGGCTGAAAAATTCATTTTGGTTACTATTCATCTGAAATTAAATTTTTGGCACAAATTTCCAGAGATGTGGTGCACCTGAAATTTTTATGGTAAATAGAGCACCACATGAGATGAACAACACAATTTGATTCACCTCATTTGGAGCTTGTAACAGCCCAAAGTTCTGTTACCAAATTAAAATTAATAAAATTATTATTTTATTGGATTTTCTGAAATTTGAAAGAGTTTGGTTGCTTTATTTTTCTGAAGTTTTGCAAGTCAAAAAAAATAATTTCGGAATTTTAAAATCTTTTCCTAATTAATTTAAAGCCAAAATAATTTATTTCCAAAACTAAAAGCCAACTTTAAGTTGGAAATATTTTTATTAAGTTCAAAATAATTCTAGGAATTTTTATGAATTTTTCTAGAATTTTGAACTCTATTTGCTATTTTCTAAAATCTATTGGATTTATTGGTTTGTTTTAAATCCAAAAATCCAAGAATTTGTTCGGACCATCTGAACCTCGTCAAAAGAACCCAAGACAAGATTAATGAACAGTAATTCCAAAAAATATTAAAAAATATATTTTCTCCTGCGGTCACCCTCCCGATTTTGCTCCAACTGTGCACGCTTAACACCAAGCCACACAAGCATGCATTGCCTTCCTTCTTCCTTTCTTATTATATACATTCAGTTAATTCTTTTATCTTCTCTCTTTCTCTCTCATAGCCACCATCTTCTTCAACCGAACGTTTCTTCTCTGTGTCTTTTCTCAACCGAGCTAGACAATGGCCGAAGCTTTCTCCATGGCCGCGCCTCCAACAAGCTGACCCAACCTCCGGCCACCACCACGACCTCGCCACTGCCACCTCCACCACCGCCGCCCTCCTCCTCTCCTCTTGCTCTCCCTCCCTTTCTTCTTGCTTGCCCGAAGAGAAAAATAGGCCGACGCCATTAGAGCCACATCTAAAGCTTTGAAAACCCGAGAATTCCTCCCCATTTCTCCACGAAATTTGTGGCATTCAAACCGCCACTCCCCACCTCCCCATTCCCTTTGTTGCCCCCTCAATCACGCCAAGACGTTACGGATTTTCACCATAACCGCCGTGATGGCCGCACGACCCGATCTCCTCGCCCGATGCTCCTCCACCCCTATAAAAGGGAGCACCCGGTGCACGTTTTCATCACCATCTCATTCCCATCACCCACTTCTCCTCTCATCCCTCCAATCGCCGGAATTTGGAGCTTCTCCGTTGGCAACCGAAGCTTCTTCGTTCTTCGTCTCTGGTGCCGTCCAAGCCACTTCGCCACTTCCGACCCCGGGTTCGGCTTCGCCACACCGTCGCCGACATGGTGCTTCCCTCGCCTTCGCCGGAGCATCGCCGGAGTATCGTCGCCTCCATGAGCCACGCCGCGTCGACACCGTCGTCCTCGCCTCCGGCTATTCGTACACGTTCCTCCGCAACCGAGGTGAGCACCGGCATCCTCATCATCCCCTCTCTCCTTTCCACCCCTCGCCGGCCGCCGGAACGCCGTCGTTCGCCGGCAACATCGCCATCTAAACCATAGACCGAAGCTTCTTCTTTTGTGAATTTCGTCGTCGTCGAGCTAGCTCCGGCCACATCGTCTTCACCCATGGATGCGCATCGTCGTGCTCTACGTGATGCTCTCCTCCTCTCGCCAATGCCGTCACCGAAGCATCGCGGCACCAAGACCAATCCTCCGGCCAAGCTTTTGGTTTTCTGTTCGGCCACATGAACGAAGCACAGTAAAGATTTTTCTGGTCATGTGACCATCCTTTGTACATACCCCTTTTATTCCTTCCAAAATTTCGTTCTCCCACATACAAGCTCCAAATCCGTTGATTTCTTTACCTAAATTCATCTAAATTCATCTACTATTTTTAGTATTTATTTCATAATTTTTAGATTTTATTTTATTTCCGTTAATTATCTGGTCCATTTTGCGCGTAAATCGCCGCCACGGACGACGCGGCGCTTCCACCCCAACCGAGGTGAGCGTTTCGTTCCCCACGGTTCCCTCTTCATTTATCCACAAACCCCATCTGCTAACTCTTCTCTGTTTACCCGAAACGCCGACGTCCGTCCGCCGAAGGTCTTTTTCGTTGGACTGCGTCGCCATCGAAAATCCTCGGGCCAAGCCGTCTACACCGTTGAGTTTGCCTCGACGCGTTCTCGTCGTACTTCCTCTCCGTGACCCTAAAACTCCTTCTTTGTTCCCAGTCATCTGAAACCATGATTTCCGATGAATAGTACAATTTTCGGAATTCATCATTTCATGTGATTTTCAAACTTTCCGGGGTTCGTTCTCCTTCATACGAACTCCGATTTCGTCGATTCAAAGTCCTAAATTTATATAAATTCAAGATCTAGCTATCTAAACTAAAATTATATAATTTGGAGTTCATTTGTATCTTCATTTGAATTTTGTTTGAACTTGTCGTACTTTTGTGTGTAGACTTTGACGATTCCGGAGAGGTACATCCTTCAGAGGAATTAGAGTTTTAAGACATCAATGAAGGCAAGTTACACTTTGACCGTGTTGCACCTACTATTTTAAAGTTATTTAATTCAGTTTTTAAAATTATTATTGCATGCATATTTCTATTCAAGTATTTCAAATTCCTGTTTTAACCATTAGATATTCCAACTGTCATTGTATGGCCAACTTGGATATTGACATGTCATTCCTTTGTCACCACTAGATAAACTAGTATGGTAAAAACCCAGATGCTTAGCAAATGCTTAGACCATGATTACCAATTTTGGGGAGTTTAGCCAAATCATTTCAAATGAATTTAAAAATCTGAATCTATGGTATTGTTTTACCATGGAAGCTTATTAAAGGTGGTTTTACTAAATAAAATTAAAAATGGTTTAGACTTGGGCGAAACGGATGAATGGTGGGTGCAGGTTTATGCACGGGTTTAATCTGGTTAGGATTAAAACCCAGGGTTTGATTTGAAAGATGCCAAAGTCGATTAAGGACCGGTCTTGGAGCCGCATCTTGCTATGCCTTACCGTACCACCACACGTCTTGTTTGGGCAAGACCTGGCTTAATAATTTGGGATACCTCGTAGATATTCGTGCCATTTTGTATGAGTGGGTGTCGGTTAGACTATAGTCCCACTTGGCGCAAGAGGGGGCCCTGAACCTGCGGATGGTTAGTCCAAAGGGGGCGAAACCTTAGCAGGCATGAGTACTTTGAGGTAGATCATTGTAACAGCCTTGTGATAATTGCTTTGTCACACGCCTTAGGAAGCGTGGGTTGGCCGACTCAAAGAGCAAATTATCTCGTGTGGGTAAAGCTATACAAACTCTGCAGAGTAGAAAACTATTCGAACAGCCGCGTCCGTGGTCATGGACATGCTAGCAAAGCCACTCTGAGTTAGACTGGTTTTTGGTTTTAAAAATGATTTCAACAGATGTTTTCAGGATGGTTAGTCCTGTGGGAAAATTGGGCGGTTAGCCATTGTGATTGGAGGATATCCATCACCTTTCTTGGAGGTTATCCACATTATACATTTGTCATTTAAATTATGATTTTAAATACTGTATGAAAATGGCCTTGCAATCTAATATAATTATTTAAACTAAAAACTGCTGTTTTACGCAAAATAACCCTGCCAATGTCCTTTGTTCACTTTATGCATGCATTACAATTCCATATTGGGTGTAACTTACGAGCACGGTAGTTGTGCTCATACTTGCTTTATGCAAACAAATTTCAGAGGAGAAGGACTTCACCATTGGTGTGGATCTCGACGACTAGGCCGCTACCCCAGTCGATTGCCTGTGGTAGATCAGCTGGACTCCACTACTTTTTCGTCTTCCGCTGTGTTATTTAATCTTTTATTTGGCTTCATGCCCAATTTGTATCAAACTCTGATTTGTTATTAATGCAATGCGAGATATGGTTATGTTATCATTTTTGTAACTGTGTACACCGGAAATCCTGGACTGGTGTATGAACACAGAGGGTTCGGGATCTTTCGTTCCCGGGTCCGACAAAAGTGGTATCAGAGCCATATCGACTGTAGGTCGTGACCTAGTTAGAATGGCCGTTAGTTGAAAAACTTCAAAACTTATTTTATACAACAAGCAAAATAATTTGTTCTCTCCTCATCTTGGTCATCTTTCCATCCTTACCTCCCTCTGGGTATTCTTTCTTACCTTATTCTTTCTCACCTTATTCTAGCTTCACCGTTTTATAATCTCAAGTGGATCCTCTTTCCCTTGAAATCTCTATAGGACCAAGCCTGTCGTGATCAAGCGCTGGATGCCTGGGGTAATGGTGCAGATGATTCAAGCCCTGCAACACACCAGGCCCTTAGGAGCTGCTCTTGTAAGAATAACCAGTGCGTTTGGATGCCAAGCTAGGTAGCCTTGGAGAATCATGGATGAATCTGATATTGGGAGTTAAAGATTTTAGCATTCACTGATGATTATAAGGAGTTCTAGTGGATACTAGAGAATGTTAGTGGATATGCCCTGATTTTGAATGGTTTAAAGAAGAGCAGTTTGGTGGATTGTATAGGTTATGCAATCAGGAGATTGTCGTAAAGAAAAATGTTGATGGATTTTGAAGGATATAGAAATCTGGCAAGCCGATTTGATTTTTAGGAGAAATTCGATTTTATCCAAATCTTGAATTGGTTGTATGTTGGTTGGAAACTTGGAATTAGATGTGCTTGAATAGAGAAGTTGGATTTAGAAGGAATGTTGGTCGGATTATAGAGATATGTTTTGATCGGATTATAGAATTACATACTTGTTGGATATTGGAGTGTTTAAACTTATGCTTGTTGGATATTGGAATGAATGATTAAGGGATATCTTGCGGATTGACGTTGGTAAATTAATTGCTGGATAGTTGGTAATAAAATAATTAGCGGATTAAATTGGAATTTGTGGATCTCAAGTAGTCGTTTGGAGAATTTTATAATGAAAGTGTTAGGGTTATATGAGGGAATCCTAGAAGTTGCAACTGACGAATTATCTCAGGAAAGGTAAGTAAATCATGTCATGGGTTTAGCTAAGAATTTTGGAGAAACCATTTGCGCGATCGTGATGGTCGGGAGGATTTTCGTTCCAAGAATGGATATAGTTAATTTTAGCGTGATCTTGGAGTATATCAGATAGGAAGATGTGAATTTTTGCTTCGGATTCGATGCGGAAGAAATCTTGCAATCAGAGTGGTGAATGTGTTGGATTATTTAAGCTTATGCCAGGGAAGGTTTGGGAGTGATGTTGTCTATCAATAGAATGAGAGATTGATTGAACGAGTAGATCACTTAATTGGGTGACTTTAGGATATGTGGACTAATGGATCTCAATAATAATAAGACTTGAATCTAGCTAAGTTGGGAAAACAGGTTCTTGGCTTCTAGCTAGCACCCCAGCACCTGGTTGTGACAAGTAGCTCATAAAGAGAGCCGAATGGAAGAAAAGGAGTGTCGTCATCTCTACCCTTCAAGGACAACATGCTGGACTTCCTGAAGACCGTGATTTGAAGGTCGTCTCGTCAGCCCAACCATATAGCTTTAATTGCCTAGACTCATTCTGTGAATTCAGTCGCTTCACCAGCTTATTAGTATCAATAGAGTAGAACGTTATATTGTTGCTTGATTTGCATAGTATATTTTCTTTTGATACGTCATACATAGATCTTTTGATCTTGTGTATAGCGTTTGTTTAAGGGGGGTAGATTTCTCTCCTCATAGTTTTTCTTCTCATCCCTTGCTTTTCCCTCTTCTCTATCAATCGATTGGACAACTCAAACCGGTCGATGCACAAAGGACTTGAAGGACGAATTGACACTCCAAAAATTTGGACAACTCAAGATCAATGGATATGAGGCCAACTTGAAGATAAACACTCCTTATCTCTTTCTAGCCTCCCAATACAATCATCCAATATCTGTCTTTCTTTCTAGCCTCTCCGAATCTCGGGGACGAGATTCCTTTTAAGGGGGGTAGTTTGTAACAGCCCAAAGTTCTGTTACCAAATTAAAATTAATAAAATTATTATTTTATTGGATTTTCTGAAATTTGAAAGAGTTTGGTTGCTTTATTTTTCTGAAGTTTTGCAAGTCAAAAAAAAATTTAATTTCTGGAATTTTAAAATCTTTTCCCTAATTAATTTAAAGCCAAAATAATTTATTTGCAAAACTAAAAGCCAACTTTAAGTTGGAAATATTTTTATTAAGTTCAAAATAATTCTAGGAATTTTTATGAATTTTTCTAGAATTTTTGAACTCTATTTGCTATTTTCTAAAAATCTATTGGATTTATTGGTTTGTTTTTAAATCCAAAAATCCAAGAATTTGTTCGGATCATCCGAACCTCGTGAACAGTAACTTCGCACAGTACTAATGAACAGTAATTCCGAAAAAATATTTTAAAAAACTATTTTCTCCCGCGCGGGCAGCAACTTCCCACGCGGTCACCCCTCCCGATTTTGCTCCAACCGTGTGCACGCTTAACACCAAGCCACACAAGCATGCACTACCTTGCCTTCCCTTCTTCCTTTCTTATTATATTCATTCCATTAATTCTTTTATCCTCTCTCTTTCTCTCTCATAGCCACCATCTTCTTCCACCGAACGTTTCTTCTCTGTGTCTTTTCTCAACCGAGCTAGACAATGGCCGAAGCTTTCTCCATGGCCGCGCCTCCAACAAGCTGACCCCACCTCCGGCCACCACCGCCGACCTCGCCACCGACCACCTCCACCACCGCACCGCCCCTCTCCTCCTCTCCTCTTGCTCTCCCCTCCCTTTTCTTCTTGTTGTCCAGAAGAGAAAAATAGGTCGACGCCATTAGAGCCACATCTAAAGCTTTGAAAACCCGAGAATTCCTCCCCATTTCTCCACGAAAATTGTGGCATTCAAACCGCCACTCCCCACCTCCCCCATTCCCGCCCGTTGCCCTCAATCAATCACGCGCGTCACGGATTTTCACCATAACCACCGTGATGGCCAGACGATCCGATCTCCTCGCCTGTGCCCTCCACCCCTATAAAGGGAGCACCGGTGCTTCTCATCACCATCTCATTCCCATCACCCACTTCTCCTCTCATCCCTCCAATCACCGGAATTTGGAGCTTCTCCGTTGGCAACCGAAGCTTCTTCGTTCTTCGTCTCCGGTGCCGTCCAAGCCACTTCGCCACTTCCGACCCCGGGTTCGGCTTCGCCACACCGTCGCCCGACACGGTGCTTCCTCGCCGAGCATCGCCGAGCACCGCCGCCTCCATGAGCCACGCCGCGACATCGCCGCCCCGCCTCCGGCTATCCGTACCGTTCGCTCCGCCGCAACCGAGGTGAGCACCGCATCCTCATCGCCCCTCTCTCATTCCACCTCGCCGCCGCCAGAACGCCGCTGCTCACCGCAACATCGCCATCTAAACCATAGACCGCTTCTTCTTTTGTGAATTTCGCCGCCGCCGAGCTAGTTCCGCCACATCGTCTTCACCCATGGATTCGCATCGCCGTGTTTCACGTGATGCTCTCCTCCTCTCGCCGATGCCGCCACCAAGCATCGCGGCACCAAGACCAAGCCGCCGCCAAGCTTTTGGTTTTCGTTCGCCACATGAACGGCTAATAAGAAAGATTTTTCCGTCATGTGACCATCCTTTGTACATACCCTTTTATTCCTTCCAAAATTTCGTTCTCCCACGTACAAGCTCCAAATCCGTTGATTCCTTCACCTAAATTCATCTAAATTCATCTACTATTTTTAGTATTTATTTCATAATTTTTAGATTTTATTTAGTTTCCGTTAATTATCTGGTCCATTTTGCGCGTCGTCGTCGCCGCCGGACGACCATGCGCTTTCCACCCCAACCGAGGTGAGCATTTCGTTCCCCACGATTCCCTCTTCGTTTATCCACAAACCCCATCTGCTAACTCTTCTCTGTTTACCCGAAACGCCGACGTCCGTCCGCCGAAGGTCTTTTTCGTTGATCAAGCCGCCATCGAAAATCCTCGGCCAAGCCGTCTACACCGCTGAGTTTGCCTCGACGCGTTCTATGTCGTACTTCCTCTCCGTGACCCTAAAACTCCTTCTTTGTTCCCAGTCATCTGAAACCATGATTTCCGATGAATAGTACAATTTTCGGAATTCATCATTTCATGTGATTTTCAAACTTTCCGGGGTTCGTTCTCCTTCATACGAACTCCGATTTCGTCGATTCAAAGTCCCAAATTTATATAAATTCAAGATCTAGCTATCTAAACTAAAATTATATAATTTGGAGTTCATTTGTATCTTCATTTGAATTTTGTTTGAACTTGTCGTACTTTTGTGTGTAGACTTTGACGATTCCGGAGAGGTACATCCTTCAGAGGAATTAGAGTTTTAAGACATCAATGAAGGCAAGTTACACTTTGACCGTGTTGCACCTACTATTTTAAAGTTATTTAATTCAGTTTTTAAAATTATTATTGCATGCATATTTCTATTCAAGTATTTCAAATTCCTGTTTTAACCATTAGATATTCCAACTGTCATTGTATGGCCAACTTGGATATTGACATGTCATTCCTTTGTCACCACTAGATAAACTAGTATGGTAAAACCGGATGCTTAGCAAATGCTTAGACCATGATTACCAATTTTGGGGAGTTTAGCCAAATCATTTCAAATGAATTTAAAAATCAATCTATGGTATTGTTTTACCATGGAAGCTTATTAAAGGTGGTTTTACTAAATAAAATTAAAAATGGTTTAGACTTGGGCTAAACGGATGAATGGTGGGTGCAGTTTATGCACGGGTTTAATCTGTTAGGATTAAAACCTGTGGTTTGATTTGAAAGATGCCAAAGTCGATTAAGGACCGGTCTTGGAGCCGATCTTGCTATGCTCATCAGACCACCACACGCCTTGTTTGGGCAAGACTCGGCTTAATAATTTGGGATACCTCGAGATATTCGTGCCATTTTGTATGAGTGGGTGTCGGTTAGACTATAGTCCCACTTGGCGCAAGAGGGGCCCCGAACTCATGGATGGTTAGTCCAAAGGGGCTAAACCTTAGCAGCATGAGTACTTTGAGGTAGATCATTGTATGACCTTTGTGATAATTGCTTTGTCACACGCCTTAGGAAGCGTGGGTTGGCCGACTCAAAGAGCAAATTATCTCGTGTGGGTAAAGCTATACAAACTCGCAGAGTAGAAAACTATTCAACACCAATGGTCGTGGTCATGGACATGCTAGCAAAGCCACTCTGAGTTAGACTGGTTTTTGGTTTTAAAAATGATTTCAACAGATGTTTTCAGGATGGTTAGTCCTGTGGGAAAATTGGGCGGTTAGCCATTGTGATTGGAGGATATCCATCACCTTTCTTGGAGGTTATCCACATTATACATTTGTCATTTAAATTATGATTTTAAATACTGTATGAAAATGGCCTTGCAATCTAATATAATTATTTAAACTAAAAACTGCTGTTTTACGCAAAATAACCCTACCAATGTCCTTTGTTCACTTTATGCATGCATTACAATTCTGACGAGGATTAAAACCTCTATGTATTAATTTAAATACATAAAAAGACCATACGTCTTCATGGTCGTAACCCCTAAGGCTAACGACCTCACCGGTCGTAAGGATTCCAGAGGTTACACGATGGGTACCTCGTGGGACTAGGTTCTCACGGTGGTCGCTCGAAATGCTATGAACAGTACCATTAACAGTATGATGAATGGAACATGTGCTAAACGCTCCATAACTTACGATGACATACAAGACTCGACGATAAACCACCTTGCGTTAAATGTCTCACAAATACTTAACCGCAAGGCGCTTAGCACATTGTTAACTACCTTAAACCTCCGACCGCTTGTAACGTTTCATCAAGGACGCTCTTTCCTGTGTAATCGCCATTCATTCGGGAGTTATTTAATGGTGAAGCGCAGAAGACGAGGAGAGAGACACACAACAACGAACAATGTAAGGCAACACGTGGTCAAGTAGTAGTATTCAATACATGCAATGTAATTGGAGATTGTCCCTAGTCAAGTCTTGTAAACCCAGTTCATATAAATAAAGAGCAGCCCCCATTCTCTTCTAGGATACTCTACGTCATTTTCCTCCTTTTATTTTCATAAGATCGGTGATTTGATCGTCGACAGCTGGCGCCGTCCGTGGGGAAGAAGACGAAGTTTCTTGAAAAACTTTTCGCTCACACAAATTTCACCCAAGTTCCGCAATCGCAATGCGAATATGCCCGAGTCCGGATGAGGAGAATTGGTTCGACTTGGCGGACTATGACAACCTCGACATGGAAGGATGCATTCGTGCTATGGAGGAAAATGGCAGATCATCCTCATCTTCCTCCTCCGCCGACTCGCACATCGCCGACGATAGCGAGATCGACCAGATGGACGAGGATGCGCCACCATTACCGGTGGCGCAATCAGAGGAACCAGCCATTCCGATCAGTTCGGAATGTCGAGAACTTTCAAGCCCGCCTTCCGACCAAGCAAAACAGAAGAAATTTCAGCACCTTCACTCGAAAATCTCTATACCCTCGATGAAATCATGGCTGAAAGATACTCTCCTACAGCTTCTGGCAATTCCAGGAGTCAACTGACATCTGGTAACGGTGTCGATGAAGCCTCCACTGGTCATAGACCACGTGGGGATAATCATGCTCAGCATACGATCGGCAGTACGCCGAATCAGGCTGAGGAGACCTCAGGAGGTGCTCATCTCCGACCGCTCTCCGTCGTGGAAACTTCTAGCAGAAGCACTGATAAGCTCTCCATTAGTTACGATGGAAGCTCGTCAGAAGATCGATGCTGGAGGCACGAAGACAACGCGATCGGAGATGAAAATCAAGATGCCCTGCACGGTCCTACACTCTCTGCTACGCCATCACGTGTTGTTAGAGATGATCCGAGCCGTCAGGCACCAACTTCCGGAGGCCACGGAACTGATCGACGTCCATCAACTAATTCGCCTGGCACTGCCCCACCTAGAATAGTTGATAGGGCGATCAAATCCGAGGGTCGGGGAGGATTCAGTCTGCAGACACCCACGCACCCACCGAATCGCCCGAGACCTTCTAAGAATCGCAAAAACTTGCGATGTGTTCAAGATATATTAAATAATTTTGATCCTGCTTAGTAGGAACTCTGTGTTTTGTACGACTTTTGTAGGTCAAGTATCCAAATTCTCCAATGCACTATGCAACAGACCAAGCATATCGGGAACAAAGGGTTTCAGGAGTCAAACTATGACTTCATCTCACCGCTCCTCCCTCGGCGAGGGACAACATGGTCATACTCGGAACAAGCCGATACCAAGGCCTCCTCGACGATTCCGACCAAGGAGTCATGAGGGGAGAAGGTTATTTCATGAAGCCACTCCCCCATCACGTCGAGAAGAACCATCGCTTGGACCTGACGATCTTCGGCATCGTCTGAATCAAGTAGGCGGTCGGAGACATCATACCAATGTCCACGACCGGATCGGCACACCGGAGTTCCAAAGATTCCAATCTTAGGAACCGGTCTCCGACCGACATAATCCGCACCTTCCTGCAGAAGGCGCTATGAATCAATCACAGTTGTCGGGCCTTCTCTGCAGGGCTCCAAGCTGTGCGTTGGCCTAACCGGTTCCGACCGGCCAATTTGGACAAGTTTAATGGAACTCAAAATCCGTTGGAATTTCTCCAAATCTATACCACCGCCATCAGAGCTGCTGGAGGCGATGAAAATGTGATGGCCAACTATCTACCCACCGTGCTCGAAGGGTGCCGCCTGGCCGTGGTTGTTGAACCAACCGTCGGACGATCTATACTTGGGAGCAACTCAGGACCTTCGATTGCAAATTTCCAGGGTACGTACGATCGCCCTGGAAAGGAGGATGATCTCCACCGAATCCGGTAGGGCTCTGATGAGACTCTACGTCAATACATCAAGAGGTTTAGCCAGGTTCGCAATTCTATTCCCGAGGTCGCGGAATCCTCTGTTATTCAGGCCTTCAAAACAGGTCTAAGGAATCGACGGTTTACGGAGGACATAGCAATGAACCCCCCCCAAGAACAACCGTTGAGCTTTTTGATATGGCCGACAAATATGCCACCGCTAGCGAAGCAATCGAGTGGTGCGAAGCCATTGATCGGAAAGACAAGATTCTCACCGATCCGACAAACCGAGAGAAAAGAACAAGAAGTCTCTCAAGAAGAAGAAGAACCACAGATCCGACGACAAGGAGGTTCTAGCCATTCCTGATAAATTCATGAAGGGCAAAAAGGACTACACCGGTCGGGGCAAGACGAAAGCTCCGACCAAAGGATTCCAGAAAAAGAAGAAGTGGTGTCCACTTCACCAACAGGCAGGGCATGATCTACGAACCTGTCGAGTTTGGCAAAAGAAACTGGAAGATTATTATGCAGGTGAAGGACCATTCCCGCAATACCGTAACCCGGAGAAACGAAGCTCCAAAAGGATAAGGATGGCGATTTAAGAGATGGAGTACCGGATCCCCAACATACAACAACATGATTTTTGGAGGATCTTCTTCATACTAATCCAAACGCTATCCGAAAGCCGTGGAGCGGAGGTCAACCTCGTTGAATCTCTCGAACACTATCAAGCAATCAAGTGGTCGGACATTGCAATTTCTTCAACAAGGACGATCGCCCCATTCCTTCGACTCGACCGTAGGTTCCTCTTGTTGTCAAACCAACCATTAATAATTGTAGGGTTAATTGAGTCTTGGTAGATGGAGGTAGTTCTTTGAATATATTATTTTCGGGAGCTTTAGAAGAAATGCAGGTCCCCATGTCAAAGGTGAAACCAGTAAAATATGCTTTTCATGACATAGTTCCTGGCTCCACCGCTAAACCGATAGGACAACTTTCCTTACCGGTTACGTTCGGAAGGCCTGATAACTTTCGAACGGAAAAAAATTTCGTTTGATGTGGTAAACTTTGAATCCGCATACAACGGGATTCTTGGTTGACCGGCGTTAGCAAAATTCTTGATAGCCATGCATTACGGTTATCAAAGTTTGATAATGCCGGGGCCGAAAGGAGTCATCACTATTCGGGGTGATCGTAAAATGGCTTATGCATGTGATCGAAAATCCTTAGAATCGGTAGATGAACTCCCGACCGAGAGGCTAATTCATCCGCCATGCGAGCCAAGCACACAAGACCGAAGATGACACCAAAACCCTCCGACTGCATAAAAGGGTATCCTCGACAAAGGCACTTCTCCGGACAGCGCCAAGTCATTACCTGGACCAGAAGATCCTGGCCCACCTGCTCGCACGGTTTTGGTCGGGGCAAGGCTCGATCCTAAATAGGAAGAATCGCTCGTCTCCTTCCTCCGAGCAAATCAGGATGTATTCGCCTGGCAGGCGTCCGATATGCCCGGAGTCCCCCGGGAGGTGATCGAGTACAGGCTAGCTCTCCAGCCTGATAAAAAACCAATCAAGAAGAAGCTGCGGCGTTTTGCACTTGATCGGAAGGAGGCAATCCAGTCAGAGATTGACAAGCTTCTCAAAGCTGGATTCATTTGTGAAGTCAACCACCCTCAGTGGCTCGCCAACCCTGTAATGGTTAGGAAGAATAATGGGAAATGGCGAATGTGTATCGACTTTACAAATCTTAATAAAGCTTGTCCGAAGGACGATTTTCTCCTTCCACGCATTGATCAACTGGTAGATTCTGCCTCTGGGTGCGAATTACTAAGTTTTTTAGATGCGTATTCAGGGTACCACCAGATTAGTATGTGTAAAGAGGATGAGGAGAAAATTTCCTTCATCACTCCATATGGCACTTACTGTTATGTTAAGATGCCATTTGGTCTCAAAAACGCTGGTGCAACTTTTCAAAGGTTAATGCAAAAAACCTTTAGCCCGCAAATAGGTCGGAATTTAGAAGCTTACGTTGATGATCTGGTCGTAAAGACCACCAATGCTAGCAACCACATCTCTGACTTACAAGAAACTTTCAAAGAACTTTGAGAAGGCATAACCTCAAGTTGAATCCTAAAAGTGTGTGTTCGGAGTTTCGCTAGAAAATTGCTTGGTTTCCTAGTCTCGGCTAGAGGTATCGGGTTTAATCCAAAGAAAGATAGCGACCATCGACCGGATGCCTCCGACCACGAAGAAGGAAGTCCAAAAACTAACCGGCTGTATGGCAGCGCTAAGTCGTTTCATAGCAAGGTTAGGAGAAAAAGGGTTACCTTTCTTTAAACTTCTCCGGAAATATGGGAGTTTTGAATGGACTAAACAGGCAAACGATGCCTTTGAAGAACTTAAAAATTACCTTACAAGTGCCCCGGTTTTAGTCTCTCCGAGACCGGGAGAAACACTCCTAATGTACGTGGCAGCAACTCCACAAACAGTAAGCGGTGTACTGGTCGTGGAAAGGGATAACATCCAACGACCAGTTTATTACGTAAGCGAGGTCTTACATGGACCAAAGGAAAGATACCCACAGGTACAAAAGTTGCTCTATGGTCTCCTTATGTCTTCAAGGAAGCTAAGGCATTACTTTCAGCCCACAAAGTGGTCGCATCGACGGATATCCCTTGGTCAAGTCCCCGAAACAGGAATCATTAGGACGAATAGCAAATGGGCGCTTGAACTAGGGCGTTAGACCTCCATTTCATTTCACGAACAAATGATAAAGTCCTGCGCAAGAGCGTAATTCATTGCCGAATGGACAAACCTCGAACCCACCCAAGGGCCCGTGTATGAATACCACGAGGAGTGGACAATGTACTTTGACGGTTCTTTGATGTTAAAAGGGTCTGGGCCGGAGTGATCCTCGATACCCCTCTTCGGCGAACACATCAAGTATGCCATCCAGTTAAATTTTTTCGCCACAAATAATATGGCGTAATATGAAGATTTATCGGCAGACTTCGAAAGCGGCTCGTTAAGCTTCGCAGACATTAGTGAAAGGCGAATCTCAACCGTAGCGAATCAAGTAGGGAAAGAGTATCAATGCTCAAGTACCAAGATGTCATCTTATCTGGCGGAAGTACTAAAACTCGAAAAGCACTTTTTGGTTTTCAGATCCAACATATTCCTAGAAAGGAAAACTTTCGCGCACCAGCTTAGCATGGATGGCCTCCACGAGGTCAACCGTCCCGCCCGGAGTTTTTCTCGAGCAACTCGATTCACCCTCGATAGTCGAGCCTTCCGAGAACATACATGATTCTTTACAGGTCGAAGAAACCAATCAACAGAACATGGATGCTCCATGTGTCGTTGACGGTTGGCGCCACACGATCAAGGTAGAGATTGATGACATCGATCTACAATTATCTTCAAAGATGACATAATTCCGAAGATGATGTAGAGGCCGATCGATAGCACGAAAAGCCAAATCATACACTCTAATCGAACGTACCTTGTACAAACGAGGATCTCATGGAGTGTTGATGAGATGCATATCTCAAACGGATGGCATTAAGTTGCTAACCGAAATCCATGAAGGAGTCTGTGGAGCACATCATTCCTACAGAACTCTAGTCGGTAAAGCCTTCAGGCAAGGATACTACTGGCCAACTGCCCTTCATGATGCAAAAGAACTTGTGACGAAGTGCGTACAATGTTAGTTTCATAGTAGACAAGTACATCAGCTGGCACAAGCCGTACAAACGATTCCTCTTTCTTGGCCTTTTGCAACCTGGGGACTAGACATTCTGGGACCTTTCCCAAGAGCACCTGGGGGCTTCGAATTCCTTTTCGTCATGATTGACACGTTTACAAAATGGATCGAGGCCGAGCCGGTTGTTAAAATAACAACTGAGGCCGCTAAGAGATTCCTAATGAAAAATGTGATCACACGATTTGGTGTACCTAGTCGATAATCACGAGATAATGGCGCCTATTCACTAGCAAATCAATTTCAAGAATTCGCAATGAACTTGGTGTAAAGTTCATTTTGCTTCGCCGCCATCCGTGAGAGCAACGGAGCGCTTGAGTGAGCCAATGATATCATTATGCAAGGGATCAAACGCCGAGTATTCACCGCTTAATCAAACGGTCGAGGGCTTGGGTTCAAGAACTACCGTCTGTATTATGGGCCGTTCGAACCACGACCAGCCATGCGACTGGTGAAACACCATTCTTTTTGGTTTACGGGGCTGAAGCCATGCTTCCTCCAGAACTCAAAATTGGCTCTGCTTGAATTGATCGCTTTAACGAAAACGATCAGAATGAACGAAGACTCGACGACGTCAATTTCCTTGAAGAACGACGAAACCAAGCCCTTATGTACGATCGGCGCCTACCAACAAGCCATGCGAAGGTACCATAGTCGTAAGGTGCAACCTCGTAGCCTTCTCAGAGGTGATCCGGTTCTCGAGAAAAATTCAGAGCCGTGCAAATCGCAATAAACTTTCCCTAAGTGGGAAGGTCCTTACATCGTGGTCGGTTACCGACCGTGTTCCATACGACTGGCTATGTCTGATGGGCAAATTTTGTCAAATTCTTGGAACATTGATCAATTGCGTAAGTTCTATGTTTAATTATTGTTTACTTTCTTTCATTTCTTTCAATTTCAATAAAATCATTTACGCTCTAAAAAATAATAATAATAATAAGTAACATTGCTTATATATATATACCTATAGGCTGGTCGTTCATGGTTGTTAATTTAAACTGGTTGGAGAAGACAATTTTCTCTCCGATATCCTTTCTAAGGATCTCTATTACTCTCTGGCAACGACTTCTAAGTCATATGCCGTTTTTGTCCTAGTCGTGAGCATTTTACCACACGCGACAACAGTTTTTCTTAATGAAATATATGAGTAATCAGAGCATCGTACAAATAACTTTCCATACTGAACGAAATGCCTAAGATTATGAAGGTTATATTTTATTATTTCAAGATTCTCTTTCTGCTCTTGTCCTGCTCTCGGTCGGGACACGGAAAGCCTCCTAGTCGAAGTCTCTCCTTTTTCGCACGTGGTCCTGCCCACTGGAAGGAGCTTCCTAGCGACGGTCCTTTTTTCTTACGATCCTCGCTACCAGTCGGATAGAGAACTTGAACACGTTTCGCCAAATATGATATGTGAATTCAGATCTAAAGCATTCCTTCCGACCAGACTTTAGGATAATAGATATAAACAAAGTTCACTTATAATTTGATGCATTCATTTTTGCATTTCTCCTTATGTCACAAAACAAGGTCTCTTATCCAACCATATATAACTTTTTGATTGGTATTTCGATCATGGCAAACAAGGATCTATAACTAAGCGAAGTCATAAGTCGGTTCCACCACAATGATTTCCTAGTATTGGTACGATCGCTTTTGACTTCATATCGGCACATACCTTCAAAATTATGGTTTCGACTTTTTATTATTCTCTTTCTTCGCTACCTGCTTGTATAGTAATGTTCTTCTACTATAAAGCAGTCGGGGGCTAGGAGGTGTGTGAGAATTTAAAAATAGTCAAACAGGATAAAACAACGACATTGTTAAATGACATAAAAGGTAAGTTTTACACATATTCAATATTCTTACACTTTTTTGCAGGAGTCTACTCTAGAAATATACCCAAACTAATTACTGTTTGATGGGGATCCGACCTCCATTTCCTCTACTACTTTATCTCCAAATGGCTTGAGTTCTTCCATGAACTTGGTTGCCTCCTCAGGTAGGCAGTTGAAGTCATCTTCAATAACTTGGAAATCAATAGAGGGGTCGGAAGCTTTCAGTTTTGCCAAAGCAAAACTAACTCCATTAGCAACGCCTGTTTTCATGGCCTGGGCATAGTTCTTTTGAGTAGTCTTGAGCAGATTGTTAAGATCCTCTAGAAGTTGACCAAAATAGTTCATTTTCTCTCTTGGATCTCTTAAGGTAGGCGTGCTTGATCCTCGATCCCATGTCAAAGATC
Source organism: Phyllostachys edulis (assembly GCA_036346405.1). Taxonomy (NCBI): domain Eukaryota; kingdom Viridiplantae; phylum Streptophyta; class Magnoliopsida; order Poales; family Poaceae; genus Phyllostachys; species Phyllostachys edulis. Next base: position 54,235,693 of record CM070562.1, on the reverse strand, counting down.
ATCTTGTTCAAAAATATAGTCTTTTCATCTAAACTTTGAGCGAGAGCGCCTCCTTGTCTTGCTCAAATTTGAGTTTTCTACTCGTCCAAAACTTGTTTTTGCTCTGCAAGAGTAAAACAGGTGATAAGCAAGAAAATAATTGGAGGAAAATAATAAGTCAAGTTTACGACCTATTACCTTCAATTTTCTTGTTAAGGTCTTCCTTGCTGGTCGTAGCCTCGGCGATCGACCGGTCCTTAGCTTTGATTTCTTCTTCAAGCAGAGCCGTCTTGGCTTTCTCAGCCAGGATCTCTTCTTTTATTTTCTCCAAATCTATCAAATACGATAAAGGAGAATAATTAGCAAAGGGCGAAGCATTGAAGAAAGAAAAAACTAAGGGGAAAGTTCTTACTTTCTAATTCAGAGTGTTTCTGCTCCAAGTCTTTAATCCGCTGGGTTAGTCCTCCGACCACAGCAAAGTTCTCGACCATATGCTGTTCAAATAGCATTTTCCTCTTTAAAAATTCTCTTTAAAAGACTTTTTAGGAGAGATTATGAAACTGGTCGTAGATACTTACCCAGATTGCCAAATCATTGTATCCACCAAAAATAGAATCAGGATGCATTTTGATTTGATGGTCCGATATCTTTCCCCATGCCTCGTCAAGCTCCTTATCCACGATGAATCGGGGGCGAAAAGGGAACTTGTCAGGTTGAGGAGAATTACCAACAATGGTCGGAACTGTTGAGGGCCTTTAGGGCATCTACCTCCAGAAGGAGTTAGAACCACCAATGGTTCCAACTCAAGCTGTTGGCCTTGACGCCGGGGCTTCTCCGACCACTCTTTCCTCAGGAACTTTATCCTGGGAAGTGGTCTGCTCATGGACCTCTTTAGGTATTGGGTCCTTAGAAGGAATCGTCGAAACGCATCGAACGCCAGAGGACCTATGCCAAGCAAATAAGGAAATTAAAAAGGAGAGAGGCATCAAATCATCAAGAAGTTATTAAAGGTGTGCGCTTATCGACCACTTTCATTTGAGCGCACCTAGTTAATTTCTCGATTTGACTTTGAAACGCGAAAGAGTAAAATCTGCACCGCCTCTCCTTCCTTTTCATTTCTTACGCCTTGCTTGCTTACGATCCGGCGAGATTGGCCAAATCATTGCATTATCCAACGTAATATCGGATGCGATATTCTCGATTAGCTCGCCAAAAGTTACGCCCTTAATGATCTGGTCGGACGGATTTGGTTTCATCGACCTCCATACCGCTTGTTCCAAAGACAATCGTCCGGCCGTCAACGGCCGATGCAGGGTTGGCAACCTCCGTAGTCGCATGTTTGGTGGCCTTGACCTTCTCCACCTAAACCAACAAATGAATTTGGTTAGGTGATGAAATCTTTATCTAAACTATATATATATTTCTTTTGAAATATTCTCATTACCTCGGGAGATTCATCCTCTTCCAAAGGCGTCTGGGCACGAGTCGGTTGGAACAACGGTGGGATGTTTAGCCTCACCAAAGGTGTGTAATTCGCAACCCGACCAGCTATAAAAGCGAGCATGATCAATAACCTGATCGGAGAATATATATGTATACATAATAAAAGAGATTTTTACCTTAAGCCTTGTTGTTCTCTCTTGACAGAGGCTATGGCCAAGATCTCGAAATCCAAATTTTCTCCAGTTCTCCCGCACAGATCGGCCTAATCCTTTCTCTAACTTCCTCAGGGAAAGAGCTTGAAAGAAGAGAAAAATAAGACATGAACATGTTTTAAGGTAATACATTAATCAAATGAAAATACTGGTCGGAGTTATCTCAAAGACTTACCACCTCCTGAGATAGCTTCATCACGACCAATGGACCAGATCAGGGAGTGAGTCCGAAGCTTTAATGGGCTGATTTGGCGCTTAGTGAAATCCCTCACCACATGCCAAGAGGTCAAGCCCTTGACTCGTAGGTCGTAGATGGCATCCACCCATCGCCCGACCGCTCCTGTCTTCTCCACGGTCTTTCTCCATTTGGGATTTTCCGTTGCTCTCATCCCGGCGAAATAGAGGCCGTCGTCCCTCGTAACCGTCATATAGAACCAGTTCTTCTTCCATGACGACCATGAGGATTTTGAGTACATATGAATGTACTCATCGGCCTTTCCGTCGTGAAGGCGCAATGTACATTCCCCGGGAGTCTCCGTGGTTCTCCCCATCACCATTCGGTAAAAATACCTGAAGAGCCTCAAACTTGGAGGCAATCCCAGGTATGCTTCACACAAATATGTGAAGATGCTGATGTTGGCGATGGAATTTGGGGCCAAATTCACTAATTCCAATCTGTAGAATTCAAGAACATGGAGAAGGAATTTGTGTACCGACAATCTCAGCCCACATTCAATGTAGGCGAGGAAAACAGGAATTTCCTCATCTTCGCGACTTGGGAAATGCTCTCCAAATGCCGATCTCCATCTGATCAAATTCTTGTCCGGAAGCATCCCGATCTTCTCCAAAGCTTCAAGCTTTTTCTTGCTCAACTCCAACGGCAACCACTTTGTGATTTGCTCCGACATGATGAAAATCCTTGAGGATGAGCAGAACTCGCAGGAGATTTTTGTGGTCGAAAGAACAAGAAAGAAAGGACGAAGATTTTTTGTCTGGGTAAAAGAGATCAGAAAAGGGGATCTGGAAGCATAAAGAATCCAAAAGGTCTAGCGATGGGGATTTTTTAGCCTCGGGTCTTTCGAATTACGATCGGAGGTTATCCATAAAAGTCTGAACGGCAAAAAGCTTCTTTTTCGCCCAACGAACAGAGAAACTCTTCGGTTCCCAAGGCAAGTTCTCAACTTTAAAATGAACACAAACCACCTCGGATGTCATGACATTAAATGGTGGTCTGCCCGATATGAATTCATCGGGAGAAGGCATTCACACGACCTGTTCATTTAAAGTTCGGGGGCTAGCTGACGAGGATTAAAACCTCTATGTATTAATTTAAATACATAAAAAGACCATACGTCTTCATGGTCGTAACCCCTAAGGCTAACGACCTCACCGGGTCGTAAGGATTCTAGAGGTTACGATGGGTACCACAGTGGGACTAGGTTCCACCGGTGGTCTACTTCGAAAATGCTATGAACAGTACCATTAACCGTATGATGAATGGAACACGTGCTAAACGCGTTCCATAACTTACGATGACATACAAGACTCTGACGATAAACCACCTTGCGGTTAAATGTCTCACAAATACTTAACCGCAAGGCAGTTAGCACATTGTTAACTACCTTAAACCTCCGACCAGTTGTAACGTTTCATCAAGGACGTCTTTCCCAGGTGTAACTGCCCTCCCTTCGGGAGTTATTTAATGGTGAAGCGCAGAAGACAAGGGAGAGAGACACACAACAGCGAACAACAGAAGGCAACACAGAAGCCGAAGCAGTAGTATTCAATACATTCAGTGTAATTGGAGATAGTCCCTAGTCAAGTCTTGTAAACCCAGTTCATATAAATAAAGAGCAGCCCCCATTCTCTTCTAGGATACTCTACGTCATTTTCCTCCTTTTATTTTCATAAGATCGGCGATTTGATCGTCGACAAATTCCATATTGGGTGTAACTTGCGAGCGCGGTAGTTGTGCTCATACTTGCTTTATGCAAACAAATTTCAGAGGAGAAGGACTTCACCATCGGTGTGGATCTCGACGACTAGGCCGCTACTGATCGATTGCTGTGGCGATCACCGACTCCACTACTTTTTCGTCTTCCGCTGTGTTATTTAATCTTTTATTTGGCTTCATGCCCAATTGTATCAAACTCTGATTTGTTATTAATGCAATGCGAGATATGGTTATGTTATCATTTTTGTAACTGTGTACACCGGAAATCCTGGATTGGTGTATGAACACAGAGGGTTCGGGATCTTTCGTTCCCGGGTCCGACAGAGCTAGGATGCATTTTCTATGATTTTTCAAAGACATGAAAAAGTGCATAATACAAATGCAACCACAGAAACTTTAGTGATAACAACATGCCTAAAACCTACTCTACAATTAAGCACATTAACATGGGAAACCAACAAACTTTGTTTCACTCAGAAAGGAGCTACAGAGAAATATTTATGCATTTTTCAATTTAAAAGAATTTTTAGAGCACAATTAAAACCTAACCGAGTTTAATCTACTAACAAATTTTTCTGGAATAGAACCAAGCCTCCAACCATTTTTAGATTAAAGCTTAGTTAAAACCAGAACTAAAAAAATTTGAATCAACCGAAACGGATTTAAAAAGAAATAGTTACGAATTTTTGAAGTTTAACACATATTTATAGTTTACAAATAAAAGACTTCGGGTTTTTAATTAAACTAACTCAAACGGAAAAGCCTGGGCCGCCAAGATTGAATCCAACGGCCCACGCGAATGGAAGCATAGTTGCGCGCACAGGCCCAAGAGAGCCAACCGTTGGATTAGATCTAACAGTCCATAATGCACGAGTCGTTCGGACGGTCTGAACGTTTCAGCCAATCTGGAGCGTTGATCTAAAGATTGACGGCTCAGAGCGAAGGTAACGTTCGGACGATCCGAACGTTCCAACGAATCTAAGCCACAAATCTAGAAATGGACGGTCCACAACTACGGGGAGGTCCGAGGGTCCAAAAGTCCCACAGATCTCAACCATAGATCTCAAAATGGATGGCTGAGGTTCGGTGGTCCAAACGTTCACAGCGATCTAGATCGTTGGATCTAAATCGGACGGTGGAGGTTCAGTGGTTCCAACGTTCCCGATGATTTAGACCATCGGATCTAAATTGGACGGTCCAAAATGGATCTGAGTGTTGCGCACGCAACCGCGGGGGTTAAATGCGGGTCCACTTATGCGACCGTAGGCCACGACGGGGGGCTTAAAGAGTCTTTGGGCCCACGTGTAAGTGAATTTTAAGTCACGCACAGCGTTTCACGCGCACAGGGCCACTGTCAGTGGCATTGAATGCCATTTAGGACAGCAATTAACTATTAAGCAAATGATTAACAATGATTAAACAATAAATGACGGATCTTTGTCCTAACAAAAATGCAACAGCGCCGATTTCGTCCGACAAAAACCCGAGCACAAAGAAAGGCTTGCCGCCAGCGACTCCGGTCACGGCGGCGCAAACTAAAGGCAAGAATGGGTTGGCAATAACATTGCACACCCACTAGAGGTAACCTCGACGGCGGCGACGGCCTAGAACGGCGGCGAGCTGGAGATGAACGGCGGTGACAAGCACGGCCAAAACAAAAATAGCGACTAAGTTCCGCATTTTTCTGAGAAGCAGGTGCCCAAGCTTCTAAAGACTACAAGGGAGCTACCTTAGTGCTGTAGGGGCTAGGAGATGGCCGGAGTTGCTCCGGCGACGAAGCATAGCGCTGGCGACGAAGAAGACAACGTGGGGAAGGAAGGCTGAGCAAAAAGAACAAGCCCACGTGGTCAAGATAGCCTATGAGCAAATAATTGAAGAACAGAGACCCTTACCGAAGTTGAGGAAGAAAGGAGTGCACTTCGGCCGAATTTGAACAAACCCCAAATTTGACAATCTCTGTGAATGTCAAACAAAATTATGTTAGGAAAAATGCTCAAGATGATGAGGGGCGCAAAGTGACGCGATAAGATTTGCAATTGAACCACTGGAGCACTGGCGTCGAAGAAGGAGCTCCACGGCCGACAATGGCTGTTTTGTGTTCTCTGTGATTTGAACTCAAACAAGCGCAGAGAGAGCTAGGGTTTGCAAGGGTGGGTGCTGGAAAAGGATCCAAAGCGGGCTCGAGGGCTTTTTATAGCCGGGGAGCAAGAATGGAGCTAGAGCAAGCTTCAAGGTGAGCTTGGTGCACAGCACTGCCATGGGCAAGTCGAGGGGACGGGAGCAGCTAAAGAACGGCGACTTTGGGGCGAAAGCTGACCAGCATTAAATGCTCAGAGGCAAAGAGCCGTTGAAGGACGCCAAGGAGGTGACCAGTCTTTGCCACGCTAAAGGCGCTCGCACACACGTCTGACGAAGAAGATGACCAGTTTCAACGGGGGCCCACCAGTCAGTGAGACAACCAAACTGGCTCGAGTCCAAAGCTGTTGAATGGGTTAAGCCAAACCACAAGACTTGAGTCAAAGCTCTGTGACTGTTAGATCAACAATGGACGGTCACGATTGAATTGAAACTCAAACGGTCCGAACGTTCCTCCAATTCTGGACCGTTTGATTGAAAATCAACGGTTCAAAAGGCATGCGCCAAAGTGGCTCGAGCCCGAGTGCAGTTAGTTGATCGGGTTCAACCAGGAACAGGGGTCGGGCTCGGGTCTGACCTAAAACCAAATAGGAGCTTTGACTAGGATTAGAATTTAAAGCTGAAACTTGGAGGAATTATTAGAGGTAGCAAACTAACTCCAAAAATTCTGAAATTTAGACTGGAGGTTTCTAACTCTAGGATCAACCTTGTATAAATTTCCAGAGGTTTTTATGCAAAGCATTTTTCTTCAGAAATTTCTCAAGGCTTGTTATAGGGTTTGACCGAGAGTCAAACTGGTTTGACTGCCCTTTAAAAATTATCAAATAATTTCTAAAAATTATGAAATTTTTCAGAGGAGTCACACAGCATCCCTAGAACCAAGGAAAAATATTTCTAAGGGTTGATCACAAGATTCTCAACAAAGTTGAAAAAGGGTTCATGACTTTAGTCAATTGGAGATTTGAGTTTCTGAATTCCACGATTCCTCTACAAGAATTATAGAAAAGTTCAAAAACAACAAGATGCAAGAAAAGTTTTAATTTCTTCTCATTTTCTTACATTTGAAACACACACCCAGATTTGGGATGTTACAGACCAAGTCCATATGTGTAGAGCCTAGGCTTTGGCTGTCAAAGAACAAGCTTGGGCCCACTTGCCATTTAGAGAGAGGGAGAGGTACGGGCATCAAATCTATCCCCAATCCTTTGGTTCATAGAGAAAAAGAAGGGGGAAGCAAAGGATGGCTCGGGCTGGCTTGGGAGCGTAGTAGTGCCAGCGAGTGAGGCCGCGGGGCGGTTGGCGAGCGGGCAGAACGGAGTCCCAGGAGGATAGGGACTCTACTGCAGGCAGTGGCAGCGTCGGGGAAGGCCCGACGTGGTGGCAGCATGGCCAACGGTGGCAGCGGACACCACGAGCATGTGGCTACGCGGCGGCACTGGTGGTGGGGTGGCGCGGAAAGGAAGGGAGCATGCGCACCAGCTACGTGACAGCATGGGGAAACCGGAGGTGGAGCCGAGATGGTTGGGGGGTGGCCGAGTTGGTCCCGCGGCGGCAGCCGGGATGGAGGAGGAAGGGGCGCCGGTGGTGGAAGCTCACGGCAGTGGGGAGGGTGAAGGGAGGAGGGGAATGACATCCTCGTGTCGCAGGGCGTCTCGTGACGCGGTCGGCCGGGCGAGGCGTTCACTGGAGCTGTGGTGCGGCGGCGAGGCGGCGCGGCCAAGGCAAGAGCGGCAGCCTCGGCTTCGACTTGGGTTGCGGGAAGGAGAATGGAGTGGAGAAAGGGGAAGAAATGGGGAGCAAGGGGGAGCTCAGGGCCTTCTCTTATAGCCACCCGGAGGAAGATGGCCGTTGGGGAGGCGTGCGGGTCGCTCGGTCTCGAGGGCGACTAGCATGGGCGCACTAGCAAGCGGCGACTTGCGCGGCCATGGCAAAGCGACAAGGCGGAAGCTGGGCGCCAGAGGTCAAGGGAGCAGGTGGTGATGCGACGAGACGCTGCGGCAGGCGCGGGCGTGGGTGCACGCGTGCTTGCTAACGTGATCAAGGCGAGGCATGGGGCACTGCAACGGCTCTTGCGACGCGACGGGGCGAGGAGTAGGTGTGGCGCCCATGGCATACGGGCGTCACAGCGCGGAAGAAGCGGGAGCAGGGCGCAGACCGGGTCACGCGGGAGTGCTAGCGTCAAGGGGAGCTGGTGGGCTACAGCAGGCGCGCGTTTGCGGGAGGCAACACGTGGCTAGGGTGTTGACCGAGCGACGCACGGGTGCGGTGTAGTGGAGTTGGCGTCGCAAAGGGCTCGTGGTGGCAGGCGGAGCAGGTGGCGCAGAGGGAGGCGTGCGCATGACAGGGGCGGTGACAACCGAGATGTCACGGTTGCGCACGACCGAAGGTGACAGGACGAAGGTGGGGAGGCCAAAGTCTTCAGCAGCAGCGAAGTGGGTGATGGCGCAGAGGAGCACGCGGGCACGAAAGCTGCTCGGGCTGGCAGCACGCGGCATGGCGGTGAAGCCATGGCGTCATGGCGAAGACCAAGGGAGGTAGGGGCAGATGGGCACTGCTTGCTGATGGGACGAAATGAGGCAGGGGTGCGGCAACAGCGTTGGCGTGCGTGTGCATAGCGTAGTGCGCAACCGAGGGCGCGGGGGTGCTGATGCGGCGGCGACTTGCGCGGTTGGAGTAGGTAGCCGACGGAGCCAGAGCGCACGGGCGCATATAGCGGGCAGGTGGGCGGCAGAGTGAGCGGCGTGGTGGTGGCAAAGGGCCAGAGAAGAAAGAGGGAGGCGCCGGCTGCGGCTTGACCTGGGGAGAGGAAGACTTGAGCGGGGCTGGCTAAGAAGAAAGGTCGAAGGCTTGGGGGAGGTGTCAGGCCGTGGTAGGCCGAAAGGGAAAGAGGGGCCGCGCAAGTTAGTTGGGCCGAGAGGGCTAAGGGAAATGGGCAGGGTGGGCCGAAGAAAGAGAAAGGGAAATGGGCCATCCCAAGAAAACAAATGGGCTGAGCCCAAGAAAGGAAACCCAAAGAAGAGAAACAACCCGAAATTCAAAAGGAAGAAATTCAAACTTGAATTTGAATTTCAAAGGTCAAGGGTATTTGAAACACATACCTGAGCTAGAAGAAGAAAGGAAGGAGGTTTTCGCAAATACTGCTAATTTCAAATACGGTAGAATAACGAAAATCCGGCTTAGTAGTTACTATACGCCGTCTGAAAACGGGGCGTTACAAACCCTACCCACCTTAAATGGAATCTCGACCCCGAGGTTCGAGCTGCTCCGAGATCAGGGACGGGTAGTCTTGCTTCAGTTGATCTTCGTGTTCCCAGGTGGCTTCTTTCGCTGAGTGGTGACTCCACTGAACTTCGCAAAGGCGGAAGACTTGGCGTCTTGTTCGCTTCTCGATGACATCGAGAATCTTGATCGGATGCTCTGGATAAGTCAGATCTTGTTGAAGGGCGATGGTTTCAACGGGCATCTGCTCTTTAGGTACTCTAAGACACTTCTTGAGCTGGGAGACGTGAAACATGCTGTAGACGTCTGACAATCTTTTAGGCAGCTCCAGTTGACAGGTGACTTCTTTACGCTTGGCGTGGAAGCAGCTGTGGATGCCTGCGGGGTTTGACGATGTTTGCTTGAAGTTGAAGTCTTGCAGCGAGCTGGTGTGGCTTTCAAGTTGTACTTATTCGGGGTGACTTGTTGAGGGCACTTGTTGGCAAAATATCCTCTTCTTCCATCGTTGAAACAACAAAGATGAGCTATCTGGTTGCTCACTGGAGCGGTAGTTGGAATTGAATTTGGACAGCTGTAGTGGTAGCTTCAACTTGTTAAACTAATGCTAACTGCTAGTTCACAACCATGTACTGGAGCGCCAAGCTAAAAAGCTATCAATTTTGTCTTCCAAATTGCTAGATCCAAGTCTCACTATTATTGAAGTCCACCTTTCCAGCATAGCATGAGGTCACCCAATTAAAAGAAAGTCCAATTAATTAATAAATCTCATATTCTATCGATATCATATCATAATTCCCAAATCTTTCTTAGGCATAAGCTTAAATAATCTAATAGATTCACCACTTTGATTGCATGATTTATTCTTTTTATAAATCCACAAAATCTAGTAGCAATAATCGCATCTTCCAATTCAATAAACTCCAAGATCATGCAAAATTCCATTCTATCCCTTTTTGGAATGAAATTCTCCAAAGATTAATATCACGCAAATGCATCCTCCAAGATTCTTGATTAAATCCACGACATCATTTACTTAATTTCCTCAAGCGTATTTATCAATTACAACCCTTCGGAATGTCTTTGTACAAATCCAATACCTTCATTCAAGAACCTACCAAAAGACTGCTTGTAATCCATAAAATTCAAATTTAATCTGCCAAATTATTTTATCACCATCTATCCAATCATTATTTAGACTAACTCCAATATCAGTATGGTATCCTTCAATCATAGGTTTGTATAATTCAATATCTCGCAATTATACCCTTCTATAATCCGATCAAGGCATATCTCTATAATCCATCCAAAATTTCTAATAAATCCCAACTTCTTTATTCAAGCATATCCAATTTGAATCCAATGTTACCGACATATCCGATTAATTTCACATTTCTTGATTCAACCTAATCCACCAAAATCAACATCATGAATTGGTAATTCTATAATCCAATCTTTAACAATCATGTAATTCTTTTATCAAAATCCAACTGTAATACATTTCTATAATCTAACATCCCACAATTATATTTCTATAATTCAATCAAGATTCAATTAACTCTTCCAAAATTAATATCATGAATCAATATGAAAATCCAGTTTTCATTGCATTCTACTCTCCACCTTTAATGCTCACATATCTTGATTCCAAGTTTCCAATTATCATCATAATCAACTTAAGATTCGATGAAGATCCAAATTCTCCTAATGATCAAATCGGTACTTCAGATTCCTATATCCTTCATGTTCAATCAAAATTTTCTTCCATGATCATTTTCTTTCTCCATAATTGATATAATCCACCAATCGGTTATTCTTTAAACCATTCATAATCCGTGTTCACAGGACTTCTTATAACATTGGCAAATCTTAAAATTTTCAATTCCCAAAATCAGTCCTCTCAATGATTTCCCGAAGCTATCTAGCTTGGCATCCAACACACTAGTTAATGCCAACAAGACTAGCTTCCATGCAACTCATCTGTTTGAACAATCTTCGATAATTCTTCACAGGTTTCATAGATGAGAGGAAGAAAGCACGATAGGCGAGAGGGAAAAGAACACTAGACGAGAGGGAGAAAAAGGGAGGAAGACAGAAGCATCCTAACTGGGGGAGATCAGTTTAACCCGAAGAACAAATAGTGAAAAGCTATTAAGAAGAGCTCTTAGTGGGTTTGAAATTTGGTGATTGAATGATGAGCTACCAAGGAATCTTGTTCTTTGAGGCGATTGTCTTATAGCCTTGGTGCTATCATCTTTTTGCGACTAGCACCACTCTCTTGGGCTGCTGTTCTCTTTGGTGCCATATGAGGGAACAACTCAGCTTTAGAACTAAAGGGGATATATGAGGGTTTACTAGACCTCTAGAGCACAACAGAAGAACTCTTAAACTGGCGAGGAGAAAGAATCAAGTACAATACAAAGCCTAGAGTGGCTACATTATATTAAGGGGTTAGGTGTTACATGACTCCTGAAGCACAACATATAGGTCATGCTAAGCCATGACACAAGATACAAACACAATGTCTACAAAAGAAGAAAACAGAAAGTGCTTGCAATGAAGGACTGCCTAGCAAGCACTACTCGCTAATCTAGACTAATCCTGATTATTCCAACAGGGTCTGAGGCTACCACAAGCAGTGCGATTGCTTGAGGAGGCGGGGCGAAACAGCTCGATCAAAGCTTGGCGAAGCGAGCAGGCGGGAGCAGTGAAGCTGCGTCCATGGCTGGACTCTCTAAGGTTGATGACGGGCGGCAGACTGGGGCGTCGCACGCTCTTACCCGCAGTGATCCTGATGTGGGGTCTTGAACATTGAACTGGCGCTGGGTTGCTAGAGATGACGACTGGCACAGCTGGAGCTAGAGTAGAGATTGCAGTGGCTACTGCAACGATGGTGTTCCTTTCTTGATGTCGAAGATCTTCGGGCAGAGTTCTCCTTTCTAGGGAGACGGGAAGGAACAGAATGACAACCTCAACAAGAGATCCTCGTGCACCTAGCACAAGTGAGTCGAGGCGAAGCACGCTATGTTCTGACGGCATCAGAATGACAGCTCCTAGGATGCTCAGTCCGGAAGGTGTGAGCGATGAACTCAACTTCCATGGAACAAGACTCTCGATCTAGGACCTAGGTCTTCCGACCTTTGAAGATGGGCTGGTGGCAAACCAAGGTACTGCTTGAGTTTGCTGGGGGAAACCGACAAACTCATCGTTGTTCTCGCCATGAGGGAAGAAATCCCACAGGCCATCAGACAACGATACGGTCATCTAGGATTTTAAAACAAAAGAGAGAGCCAGCAACGGAGTAGACTCACAAAAAGGAGATAAGTAAAGAACTAAGAGAGATGAGTAGGAGCTATAAATAAGCTATATTTTGCCCAAAACTTTTCTTAGTTTTTGGAAATAAGACTCAAGTCCTTAGGCTCGACCAGTCTATCTAAGGCTCCTACATTCACATGCTCTGATACCAGATCTGTCGGACTCGGATTCTGAGAATCCAAATCCTCTGTAAAAACACTGTGCTATTCCCTGGATCAGTAGATAGCACTCACAGATACGTCACTGAATCAATTCATACATGACGTAGATGAAACCATACCATTTATTAAACAACACAACAGAGCTTTACATAGTTCGCATCGGGTCAAGTTTTGCAATAAGGGCCGAACAGGCCAAACTGAGTACATTACAAAAGCGGAAACGACAACAGAAGCAAAGGGTGAGAGCACATCTCTCCATACGCAAGTGACTAGGGAAACCCGTGTACGTCCGATATTACCTGAAAACTCAGATAATATAGGATGCACGCAAGCACCAACAGAGTCAACTAGACTGGGGCGAGAATAGAATAACTAAAGACTAAACTACGCTTCATTATCTCCTGGGCCTCCAGCTTCTGGAACTTCGTAGTAGTCGTAATTTTTCAGGATTTCCTGCTTCTGAGGATTTTGGGGGAAAGAGCGAGAATGAGCATAACTTCCGTGCTCGTGAGCCAATACACAATGCAATAATATACATGCAAGGCTTAACAAAGATGGCTCAGGTTCTTTTATTTGCTAAAGCAATGTTTTGAATTATCATAATTACAAATTCCTATCACTTAGCATTTTAACCAAATTGCATTTTATTAAAGAGAGTAATTGTGCAATATTTATTTCAGTAGAGGTCCCCTCCGTCAAAAACTCTACACCATGCATCTTTTGATTGGAGCTACCTCCAATTACTACCACCACTGAGCTCGAAGACTTAGGTAAAATCCAAACACAGGGCTAGGTGAGCCCTCCACACTTTTCATTCCACCCACCAAGTTTTTGAAATAGAACTAACTCAAGTTAAGTTCCCATGTCTGCCTTTGACCGTAGGCGCGACTGTTTAAACAGTTTAGACTCTGCAGAGGCTGTACACTATACCCACAAGAGATAGTCATACTCGTTACCCCACATGATTCCTTAGACATCTAGTTGAGTGACCGTCACAGTAACCTTTCAAAATATATTGCCCTTTCCGTCATCTCACCCATATGGGGTTATGGCCATAGGTTGTGCGCGGTGTTCACCACAACGACTAAGCGCACTGGCCTAAACCTAGCGACTAGCCTTGTAAACAACTTCACCATACCGTGGTGCCCCTTTCAAGCCAGAACGCATCCGCCACTTGCACGGCCCCAATCCCCTTCCAAGAAATGACTTTCGGGGTTTAATAAGTTTACTAAGCCAAGTTGCACTTTGTAGACTTGTGGTTGTACTTGTTTTACATGGGAGGTCGTGACAAGATTAAATCCTTAATCCATCCGGGTGGTTCTTTCCACATACCAACCACTCTCATGCTCCTTGAGCACCCACCGCCTTTCCATCTGCCCAGATGTGGTATTAGCAATCAGGGTTTTTGAGGAGTAAAAATCCACCAATTCTACCATCTCAATCATTTCCCCACAATGACTGCCCAAAATCATTTTCATGTTTAAAGGATGATGATTGGGACATTTAATTTCCCGGTAATTAAGCAAGACTAGCATGTCGCTTAAGTACAACCTATAGCTAGTATTACCATATAGTTAATATGGTGACAAGGAATAAAGGATTCAATTACCAAGGGATGACATATTAATTAATTAATCATTAAATGGGTGTTTAACTACCTTAATCTTTAACATACATTTGATTAAAGAATTAAAGCATGCGATTTTGCTAATTTAAATGAATATAATTTGCATAAAATGTGGGATCAATATGATCAAAGTATTGACTCGCCTTGGATATAGGTAAGAGGATCTTGATATTCTTGTGCTTGATCAACCGGGACATTCTCCGCGTCTTCAAATCCCAATCGGACGAAAATAACGGAAAAAGGCACAACGGCAAAGAGAGCAAATAAATACACAAGAATACAGAAATGAACTCCAAATTGAACAAGACCTATGCCATTAGCAAGATCATGAATTAAGAAAATTTTAGAAACAAAAATCATAATTTTTGGAGTTACGACGAGGGAGAACGAGACTTCCGAAGTTTGAATTGGAATTAATTCAAGAGAAAGGAAAAAGGGGGGAAGAGGAACCCTGACATGCGGGTGCCACTGCGCAGTGACTCAGCTCATGGGAAAATGGAGCATGGACCAAGTCCATATGCGCAGAGCCTAGGCTTTGGCTATCAAAGAACAAGCTTGGGCCCACTTGCCATTTAGAGGGAGGGAGAGGTAGGGGCATCAAATCTATCCCTAATCCTTCGGTTCACAGAGAAACAGAAGGGGGAAGCAGAGGGTGGCTCAGGCCGACTTGGGAGCACGGCAGCACCAGCGAGTGAGGCGGCGGGGCGGTTGGCGAGCGGGCGAAACGGAGTCCCGAGAGGATGGGAACTCTCTGCGAGGCGGTGGCGATCTTGGGAAGGCAAGCGTGTTGGCGTCATAATATGGCGGCGGGCACCACGAGCATGTGGCTACACAAATGCACCCGGCGGTGGGTGGCGCAAAAAAGGCAACAGGCGTCTTGCCATTGCTTGTGACGGCGTGAAAGCAGTGGAGCAGGATGGTGAGGCGGCGAGTTGGTCTAGCGGCGGCGGCCGGGATGGAAGAGGAAGGGGCGCGGTAGTGGAAGCTCACGGCAGCGGGGAGGGTGAAGGGAGGAGGGGAATGACATCCTCGTGTCGCAGGGCATCTCGTGACGCGGTCAGCCGGGCGAGGTGTTCACCGGAGTGACGGTGAGGCGGCGTGGCCAAGGCGGGATTGGTAGCCTCGACTGCGGCTCCGATTGCGGGAAAGATAATGGAGTGGAGCAAGGGGAAGAAATGGGGAGCAAGGGGGAGCTTGGGGCCTTCTCTTATAGCCACCTGGAGGAAGATGGCCGTTGGGGAGGTGTGCGGGTCGCTCGGTCCCGAGGGTGACCAGCATGGGCACACTGGCAAGCGACGACTTGCGCGGCCATGGCGAAGTGGCAAGGCAGAAGCTGGGCACCAGAGGTCAAGGGAGCAGGTGGTGATGCGACGAGACGCTGCATCGAGTACGGGCACACGCATGCTTGCTGACGCGATCAAAAGGGCGAGAACCTTACTGCGGCTCTTCGCGATCTGACGGGCGAGGAGCAGTGTGGCGCCCATGGCATCTGAGCGTCCTGGCGCGGAAGAAGCGGGAGCGAAACACGAGCCGGGTCCTGCGAATCTTGGTGTCAAGGGGAGCTGGTGGGCTATAGCAGGCGCGCATTTGCGAGAGGCAACACGCGGCCAGGGTGCTGACCAAGCGACGCACGGGTGCGGTGCAGTGGAGTGGGCGTCGCAGAGGGCTCATGGTGGCAGGCGGAGCAGGTGGCGTAGAGGGAGGCGTGCGCATGACAGGGGCGGTGACAACCGGGACATCACGGTTGCGCACAGCCGAAGGTGACAGGACGAAGGCGGGGCGGCCAAAGTCTTCAGCGGTAGTGTAGTGGGTGACGACGCAGAGGAGCACGCGGGCTCGAAGAGGCGCAGAGCTGCTCGGGCTGGCGGCACGTGGCATGGTGGCGAACCCATGGCGTCATGGCGAAGACCAAGGGAGGCAGGAGCAGATGGGCGCTACTTGTTGATGGGACAAAATGAGGCAAGGTGCGGCACAATGGCTTGGCTTGCGCGTCGTAACAAAGATTACTGTCGAGCGGCGGGGTTCTTGATCTTGGCGGCGACTTCTTGCGCTGGAGTAGGTAGCCGACGGAGCCAGAGCGCACGGGCGCATGTAGCGGGCAGGTGGGCGGTAGAGCGAGCGGCGTGGTGGTGGCAGAGGGCCAGAGAAAAAAGAGGGAGGCGCCGGCTGTGGCTTGACCCGGGGAGAGGAAGACCCGAGCAAGGCTGGCCAAGAAGAAAGGCCGAAGGCTTGGGGGAGGTGTCATGCCGGGGCAGGCCGAAAGGGAAAGAGGGTCTAGGCAAGGTAGCTGGGCTGAGAGGGCCAAGGAAATGGGCCGGGTGGCCGAAGAAAGAGAAAGGGAAATGGGCCGTCCCAAGAAAACAAACGGGCTGAGCCCAAAGAATAATGGGCTGAGCCCAAGAAAGGAAACCCAAAGAAGAGAAAGGGCCTGAAATTCAAAAGGAAGAAATTCAAACCTGAATTTGAATTTCAAAGGTCAAGTGTATTTGAAACACATACCCGAGCTAGAAAAAGAAAGGATGGAGGTTTTCACAAATACTGCTAATTTCAAATACGGTAGAAGAACGAAAATCCGGATTAGTAGTTACTATACGCCGTCTAAAAACGGGACGTTACATTCCCCTTCCATTGTGCTTTTGCTACCGTTTACCCTTGGGGTCGACGACATTCAGCACCATCTGCTTCATCAGTGTCTTGACTTGAAGAAGTGTAAGCTCCCTGTGCATTTACTTTATTTCTCTTATTCATGTCAATAAGTATGCATGTTCTGCCCCATTTAGGCTAATCCTTCACTGCTCTCCACCAATACTCTAGTGGGTAGGGCCCTTCTGTCTCCATTACTTTTTTGTATTCTTCATGTGTTTTCTCCGTAAGTTGCTCATCCGATTGGCCACTAACATATTTGTTTCTCATTGTACACCAACATGCATTAAACTTTGTAACCAGTGTGGTATTCCTGTTCCAATGGTTCTTGCATTGCGTTGGTGTTCTTCTCTGCCCTTTAGGAGAATTCTTGTTGCATTCTTGTGCAACTTGCTTCCAATAGTGGTCTGACATCTTTGCATTGCTGTCAATTAGATCATTGGAATTGTTCAACCAAACACTTATTAGCCGTAGGTTCCTGCACCCACCTGTCTTCTCCTCGTCTGGACTACCCTCACTCCATTCTTCAATGGTATTATGCTCTTGGTGTATTTTCTATGCAGCAGAGATTGGAGAAGCTGATTCATCACCTCTGGAACCACTGCCTCCACCAGCTCCGAAGAAGGCCGCTGAACCAACCGGTGATGATGGACTACCGACCATGCCCCCTCCAAATACTCCTGTGAGTAAGGAACGCCATGACAGCATCCAGGTGGGAGCTGTTGATAGTTTGGTTGAACTCCAAAGGGAAATAAATTTTGTGTATAGTGAGGAGGGAAATTTATGGGAAAATGAGATGCAGTGAAACTTTGATACTGTTGGCTATTTCTATTTCGTGGATCTGAACTTGAGTTTGAGGAGTTCAACAAATTTGTAAAATTGGCTGAAGATGAGTTCTCCATGTTTGGATGTTTATGTGTTTTAATTGTGGTCGATGAATGTGAAGCAATGGGAAATGGATCCTCTGCATTAGAGGTCTAATGCGGAGGATGAACAGTCTAGTGCATCAGGAGCATCTATCAACCGTCCGATCGAAAGCCAATGACTTATATCAAGTGCTACAGTGAAAATGCACAAGCAAAAAACACCCAACAATTAAATCGACTATTGCTGCTACAGTGATGTGTGTTGGACACTGCGGTTGAAGCGCAACAACAAAAAAACACCCAATATTAAAATCAAGTATTGTTGCTATAGTGATTCGATTTGGTTGCCTCATATTGCTTAGCACTTGGTCAATCACACACTGCATTTTTAATTCACTTTACAGAATAAACTCGTTCCAAGTTGTTCACTATGTACTTTGTGCCATTTGCTAACCAGTAAGAAATTAACATATGTTTTCCTAATATTGTGTCGTAGATACACGTCTAGATAGTAGATTTGTAGGCACCCTCGGTCGGCTACGTCAACCTCTAGGAATCTGTAAGTGGGGAACGAAGCGTAAGCGCAACAAGGATCTCCCTTCTATTGTATTACCCAAGTGTGAAATGATGTACATGTGGCCTCCTCCCCTCAAGTCACAATGGAGTTCTATTTATAGGATGGGAGGGGGAGGGGTGAAGTTACATAAATGACCCTAATTCTAGGGCAACCCGGCCCTGGGGTAGCTTCGTTGTAATATCCTAGAATCCAAATTCTGGGATTTTGTAATATAAATGCATCAGAGAAATTATCTTGCTCATTTGCATATGAAATTTACCAAGTTGAATTTGGTTTTTGAATTAAAAACAAAACTTGAACTACAAACTAATAGGTGCTAAAAAGGAAATAGATGAAACAAAGTAAAAATATTTAAAGGAGAGAATTATTTTAGGCATATTATCCCAGGAACAATATACCAAAACTTTTATATGAAATCTTATTTAGAAAACAATTACAAAAGCACAAAACAGAAACTTGTATGGATTGTTGAGAAATTCACAGAAAGTATTAACCTCTAAACAATTTACAGGAAGGAATACATTAGGTCAGAAGCTTGCACAAAAAATTTCACAAATTTTCAAGTCATTTGACTAGTAAATAAAATCGGCAAAAAAAATCCTAAAACTCTATTCTCTCTCTCACCCTCGCTGACCAGTGGGACCCGCGTGTAGGGATTGTCTTCCATCTCGCCCTCACCACGACAGCACACACCCACGCGTGAGCTCTTCGCTCCGCCCACGGTTTTGCCACGCACCCACCGTTTTGTCACTGGCCACACCTACCTAGTCACATCGCCATCACGCCGCACCCATTCCCCTGCCCGGCCGTGCCTACTCCTGCCCGTATGCCGCCGAGAGCCTCTGAGAGCTCCGTTGCCCTGCCCGAGCTCTCCTCGCCAATCTCCGCCACCTCCGTCTATAAAAGCCACCCTTGAGCTCCATTTCTTCTTTTCCAATCCAGTGTGCACCTCCTCACTCCTTCTTCTCCATTAAAACGACCCCAATCGCTCGGAGAGCGCAAGCCCTAAAACAGTCGTGCACTGCCACCTTCGTCCCGACGCTGTGAAGGGTTTGGTGTAACATCTATCGTGTCATATCACATTCCAGAGCTCACTGATGCTATCCCCTCACTTGATTTCACTTTTGATCCCCCAGGAGCTCCCGAATCGCCCCTTCTTCTTAACCTCCAGCCAGATCCACTGCACCTCAGACCGATTCCCCATACTTGAAGCATCGCTTGGACATCCCGGAGCTTCTTCGATCATTGGACTCTGCTCTCCATCAGCCAAACCTCTTCTCCACGTGAAGCCCACCTCGCCGCGTTGGCTCACCGTCGACTAGTTGTCTCTGACCACCTCAGCTCCTCTCCTCACTTCTGGTATGACCCTGGTAGTCCGTAGGAGCTTATGCACACAGTAGTTCATTGAGAACATTGCTCATTCGAGCTCTTGCTCTTTGCCGTACTAGCTCCGCTGCTCAACGCTGGCATGACGCCGTGTCAGGCCACCTCCGGCCTCGCCGTCTGTACCGGCCAGTGCGTAATAGCACGAAGGTCCCATTTTGGGCACTCTCTGGTCTTGCGAAGCACCACGCCGTTGGCGAGACACACGGGCGTAAGCGCCACCACGCGGCATTGCCGAACGGGCACTGTAGCACTTCATCAACGTGCCTAATCCCCATCATTAAACACTAAGTGATGTTTAGTTGCTGATTTAGTTTTAATGAGTAGCTGACGAGTGGGACCAAGATAATAATTAAAGAAAAACTTAACCAAATCGTTATTTGTTAATGAGTCTATGACATGTGGGTCCCACACCACTTAAGCGCACGGCTCACCGCACCATGGACCGCGCACTATGCGCATAGACCCTTGGTGTATGCGTTGTACGTGTGGACCGAGCCACTGATAGTGGACCCCACGTGTCAATGGGGTTATTTCAGAAGACTTAAATGAAAAAGAAAAAGAAAATCGCCTAGGGCCCACCTGTCATTGACTGGGCTTTTCGGTTGGAAAAATAAATCAAAAATAAAAAGAAAAGGCTGCGGGACCCACCTATCAGCGAGAGATTCTCTCTCCCTTTTTCTTTTTCTTTTTCTTTGGATTTTTCTAACCGAGCTCATTCAAACCTTAATAACTTTTGCTACAAAACTCCAAATTGAATAAAATTTGTCTCTAAATTCATATAAAATCATGAGCTACCAGAATATGTAAAAATATATAATTTTGGTCACTGTTGAATTTATTTGGTGTTATTTAATTCGTTCGGTTCTTTTTGAATTAGACGTCGATTGCACCGGTTATTATTGCGATGACCAACAAATCATATTTCCAAAACAGCAAGAGCAAGGCAAGCATCTCCTTTGATCATGTTGATCCTAGTATTTTAATTATTGTACTTTGTTTTGTAAATCCTATTATGCTTGCGTGTATGTTGTGTATGAAAAATGTTATTATTGAAAAATTGGTAGTTGTAATCCTATTTGCTACATATATCTCCTTGTAATATTGATCTCTTACTGTTGTAGCCATTAGCAACTAGAACGATAGGTTTTCTAAAAAATTGATAAAAGGACAATATAATAATTTGCAAGTTTGGGATATTTCGAAAAATGTCTAGAGGAGGTACCTATGTTATTTTATATGAAAATGACATGAAAACTTTAGTCTTCAGACGTGGGCGAGTTATGTTGTATTCGAAAAGAGTGAGAATTGTAACTCACTAGTAGATAGGGTGGAGATCTCGCCTGTAGTCGATTAAGGACTGAAGTCAGCAAATCCGGGACTAAGACCTAATCGTACAACCATATGCACTAGTATGGGATAGTCGTAGCTAACTAAGTTATCGAATCTTAGCCTTGCATGATAGTAGGCAGAAGTAGTGCGCGCATTGCCGAAGGGCTAGCATGCCGACACAACTGTGGATGCCTCACTTCGACGGGTTTCTATCTGGGCGAAGTGAGGGACTCACTCAACGGGTTTCTATTCGGGTGAGTGAGTCTCCTCATTTGATGTGTTCCTTTATTATTATCATTGTTATTGTCCCGGCGGATGAGGATAATGATTCGTAAGGCTAGTGCAAGGTTAGGACTAGATAATATAAAGGCTGCATCGCGAACTCTAGGCTGCTTACCTTTGGTAGTGAGTAGTGATATAGAGATATTTCAGGCAACTAGAATACTGCGTACTATGGGTAAAGTTGTACACCTCTGTAGAGTGATAAACTATTTGAATAGCCATGCTCGTGGTCATGAGCATGCTTAGTGCGGCTGGTATCATGGTAATTTTGTTTTTCCAAACTGTTTTGTCCCAAAAGATTGGGGTAATGACATAGGGTTTTTCATTTGTTGAGTTAACTGCCATTTCTTTAGCCTTGTTACTATGTCTATAGCGGAACTATCATTTCTCTGACTGATTTGCTATTTCTATAGCAGGTCTGCCATTTCTATGGTTGAACATGAATTTGTCGGTGCCATTTCTATGGCGAAATATTGATTATATTTTTGCTTGCAACCGGTTAGTGTTGTGGGCATTGTTTCCTATATGTACTTTCTTAATACTGCTCTTTCAAATTTCCGTTGCAAATTATTACTTATAATTATTGCAAATAAACTTGGCTTTGAGCAAAATAACTTGTAGAGTACAGCCTTTCATATGTCAGCCTTGCATCTAATATGAATGTTTGTGATACACTACAACTCTTGCTGAGTACATAAGTACTCAATCTTGCTATTGTTGTTGGTTTAGAATTTGCAGATGAGCCGACGCCAGACGACGAGTTCCTTGCACCAGGCACTGAAGGGTTCGGTGACGGGTCTACTTAGGCCTTGTTCCTTGTCGGTTGCCTGAGGGATCAAATGGGCATGCCACTGGACTTTTGCTACTATTATTATGTCTTCCTCTGCTATTTACTTTTCTATGATGACTGCTTTTATTTGGCTGGTTGGCTGTTGTTGTATTAACTAATGTAATAGCTTAAGTAGAATACTCCATTTTGTTTTACTTTAGTACATGATTGTATGGATGCGATGCCAAATGTTGTGAATGTGTGTGCTAACCTTTAATCCTAGGACTAGCATGGTATACACATAAGATCTTTAGGTATTCCACGCTTGAGGGTCTGACAGTGCTTGGTATCAGAGCTATACTGACCGTAGGACAAGCCCTAGGTAGAATGGTTAATAGATTAGGACTTAGAAATAAAAATTTGCAACCTAATTTAACCATAGGAATGATTCTGAAATTTTAGAAAGGATTGCTAATCTTTTCCCTCTTAGCATTCTTTTCTCATCTAAAGACTCTTTTTTATCATCTCATCTCATCTGGTTCAAAATAGTTCTAGTTTTGAGAGATGGGATGCTCTCTGAAAATAACGGTTCATAATCAACTTTTAGGACCTTAAAACAGAGCTAAAAATGTTTTCAAAAAGTCCTTAAAACATCCTATCCAAAGTTCTTTTGAAGATCCTATATCAATGTAACATCCCAAATGTATAATTAGGGTTTGTTCAAGTATAATTATATGTGTAGAAATTAAAACTTTTTCTCACGTCTTGAAAACCCCTAATCTCTCATGTAATTCTAGTCCAAGAGTTGTGTAATCCAAAAACACAAAGCTCTTGTTGACCAAAAGTCAAACTCATTCTCCGTTTATCTTAAATCTTGTGCCAAACATTTGGAAAATATTTTTCCTTGGTCCTAAAACTGATGTGGGGCCCTCTCTGAAAAATATCACAAGTTGTAAAACTTGTTTGATAAATTTTGGAGGTAAAACAAATCCTTGAACAACCTTCATGAATTTCCTGAGAAAAATGCATTGCATAATAACCTCTGGAAATATTATGCAAGGTTAATCTCATAGTCAGCAAGTTCTGTTAAAATTTCATAAATTTTGGAGCTCAATTGCTATCCCAAATAATTCTGCTAAGTTTCATTTGTTAAAAACTGAATTCAAAAACTAATCTTGTTCCTTGGGCTAGCCACTTTGCAAAGCCGGGTCCAACCCAACCCACTTCTGGCTCGTCGATCTCCTCTCCACCTTGATCAGGTCGTAGCCGTTGGATTAACATCCAACCGCCACGACCTCCTCCTCAACTTCTTGTGAGTCCTCCCGCTCACATGAGGTCTTAGCCATTGGATCAAAATCCATGGCCATGACCTCCCCTCGCAAACTACTCGAGACCTCCCTTTTGCACTCACTTGAGGTCGTAGCCATTGGATCAATCCAAAGCCCACGACCTCCCCTCAAAATATCCAAATACTCACAACCTCCCCCATCTCATGTTGTGTACCGTTGGATTTAAAATCCACAGTCACGACCTCCTCCTTGTCTTGTGCGCATTAGACCTCCCAGCACAGACGTGAGGTCGTAGCCCTTAGATTTAAATCTAAAGGCCATGATCTCCTGGTGCGTTATGCAAGCTCAGGACCTCCCCTCTTTTGATCGAGAACTGTTGGATCAAAAATCCAAAGGTCTGACCTCCCTTGTCTTTTGCGCAGCGTCTCGGACCTCCTCACCTTCTCATCACCATTAGATCTTAATCGATGGCCATAACCTCTTGTGCGCTTCTGCCGTAGTGCTAAGACCTCCCCTTTGGTTGTGCGCCCTTGGATTTAAATCCAAAGGCCATGACCTCCCCTCTTGTTCTTAAGTTAGGTATGCGGTTAAGACCTCACAGAGAGTCCGCACCGTTGGATTGAAATCAACGCCTTGGACCTCTGTCCCTTTTTCCACGTCTTGATTCATTATGGAAATCGGAGGGTCACGACCTCCCGGCCAGATCAATGGCTGTGATCTCCTCCTTCTCCTTTTAAAACTTACTGTTTGATTTAGATCGAGGTCACGACCTCCCCTCATTTCTAATCGGACGGTGGTGGGCAACTCTGTTCTTCTCCTAGCTCTCACAGCACGCCATGGTAGTGGAGGAGGCGGTGATCTGTCTTGTCCAATGGCTCTTTGCTGTCTTGCATTTAATGCGGTCGGTGCTTTTAGCCCCAAAGTCATTTGTCTTGAGCTGCTCTGTCACCTCCACGTCTGTCCAAGCCGTGGACCTCCCTTGGGCTAAGCTCACCATGAGCTTAACCCGTGGTCGAGACCTCTTTTGCCCTAGCTATAAAACCCCCCATGTTGCCCTTGGCTTCTTTTACACACCATTGAGCTTGGCCTTGCTGCTATTGGCCGGCATCTCCTCCTTGACCTACCCTTTTTGGCCGCCATTGTTGAAGTCCTTGGAGCTCCTCGGTGGCGGTGCTTCATGGCTCCCTCTTCAACCTCTTGTTCACTTTGTGCTCCCCAGACCTCCTGGAGTTAACCCTAACCCCCTTTGGGTTGACATTTTCAGAAGAGGCCTAGCTTGGAGCTTGGAGCTTGGAGCTTGGAGTTGGCCGTGGAGCAACCCTTCTTCCCCAACTCGGGTCCTCCACGTCCCCAACCTCCTCAGCACCTCCGCGACCTCCAGGTAACCCTCCTGGTAGTCCCGTAGATGCTGGCACCCGCGTGTATGTCGTTGCGGAGCTTTTCTTGGGCACACGCTTGGATGTACGCTGCGGAGCTCATTATCGCTGTTTGTGTTTTGGCCGTGTGTTTTTGCGCCGCCAATCTTCGGCTCGTCGCCGTTCAGGGCCACCCCCGCAGCCGGGAATGGTCCTGGCGTGTGCGCAACACTATTGCGCACACGTTGGTGCCCTTGGATGGCGCCGGCGAGGTCCTCATCGCCGGCGTCGAGCCTTGGTAGCCTCTCGGGATTTTGTCGGACGACCATGGCACCGTGCCTTTGTCGTTAAGACAAAGACCTCCCCCATTTTTGGCTAATCACCTCCAATCATTGTAGCTTTTAATGTGTCCTTAGTGCTGCGTGCGAGGTCTTGTGCCGTCCATCTTAGGTCTACGGCCAGGACCTCCTCGGGGCCATCTTAGCCATCTTGGACCTCCCCTCGGGGTCCTCTTTGCAAAAGACCACCCCTGGTCTTTTGTAGGGACAACCCCCAGGACCTCCCTCCTTGCGATCTTGACCGCTAGGACCTCCTTGTGGGAGATCTTAGCCGTTGAGGTCCTCCCTGTGTTGATCTCCACGTGTAGGACCTCCCAGGGTCCTCTTAACCTTGTGGACCTCCTCGGGTAAATCTTAGCCGCCCGCACCTCCCAAAGGAAATCTGGCCGCTTAGGACCTCCTTTGTTAGATCTTGGCCGTTCGGGACCACCCCAAGTGGATCTGAACCGCCCAGACCTCTTTGTTGTTGTCTTGACCGTTAAGGTCCTCCACAGGACAATCTAGACCATTAAGGTCCTCCCTTGGAAAATCTGGACCGTCCAGGACCTCCCTCGAGAGGTCCTGACCGTGTAGATCTTCCTTGGGGAGATCTTGATAGTTTAGATCTTCCTTTGGAAGATCTCAGCCGCTCAGGACCTCCCTCGTTTGATCTGAACCGTCCCGGTCCTCCCTCATGTGTTGTGGTTCGTTGGATGCAGTATCAACGGCCACGACCTCCCCTCCGTGGCGGCCTTGGCGTGGCGGGAAGACATGGACCGTTGGATCCAAGATCAACGGCCCATGTTCTCTGGACCTGCGCAGGCGCGTGCGTGTTTTCCTCTGGAAGTCTTGGGCCGTTGGATTTAAATCAACGGTTCACGTCCTCCCCTCTGTTTTGGAAGTTTAGAAATTCGATGAAGCACTTATTTGTAAACCTAAAAAGGTAGGAACTTTAAAATGCATAACTAATTCAATTTCAATCCAAATAGGGTGAATCAAATTTTGTTAGCTCTGGCTTGACCTGGACTTTAATCTAAAAATGGTTAAGAGCCTAGTTCAGCTCCAAAACACAGTTTTGCAAATAGATTTTAAAACTAACTTCAAATATACACCCAAACTAATGTTTAACTTGTAAAATACACAACTAATGCT
Organism: Phyllostachys edulis; assembly: GCA_036346405.1. Lineage (NCBI taxonomy): Eukaryota > Viridiplantae > Streptophyta > Magnoliopsida > Poales > Poaceae > Phyllostachys > Phyllostachys edulis. The sequence goes on along the minus strand of CM070562.1, from coordinate 54,209,685 downwards.
CTGTAGATTCTTTTTGAGTGATTCCAACTTTGTTGGTTTCCTCTATTAGTGAACTTACTATGAAAATTAGTTTTGAGCTCGTTGCTGTTATAAAAATGAGGACTTGGGCATTACAATTTTGTTCAAGTTCTTGTTTTTGAAAAATGGTAGAAAGTGCAATCTAGCTCCAAATGAGATGAACTCAATTGTGTTATTCATCTCATGAGGTGCTGGTTTTGCTGTAAAATTTCAGTGTCACCACTTTTCTAGAAAATGTTGCCTCATAGTTAAATTAGTGAATAGTGCAGTTTGGTATTTTTAGGGCTGAGCAGAATTGTTTTGCTCATATCTTTTGCATTGAGAATCCAAATCCATTGGTTCTTGTTGCTAAATTCCTAAAATCACCCTCTTGCTGCTGTAGAAAATTCAGAGTGTTTGGAGTTCGTTTGCTGTGCTGTCTTTGTCGTTTTAAATCGTTCTTATCGATTGTTTTCGTCTTTCCGATTAGGTGTCGGCAGTACTTTGAACCCGTGGCGATCCTCAGCAACAATTTGTCCAGCAACAGTAAAGGCAAGCAGTTTGATCATTTCCATCATTGTCCCATTACTTTAAAGTCTAATATTTTGTTTAACTTGTATGTATGCATGCTTTTGTGTCAAAGTATTTTATCGTTTAGAGGTAGCTATTCCTATTGCATAGTTGCCCTAAATTGTTACCCTGCCACAAACCATAAGTTACTAATATAAGCTGGTGAATTAGAGCCCGGTGATTTAAGTATGCTCTTTTATTGCTTTTACGGTGTCATGCTTAGCAATGCTTAGATAACGGTAGTAATGGGCGATCATCGACTTAGTCGATGGTCTTGATCACTCAAAACTGATTATTACTCCTATATGTCCAGCACTTGTGCTTTGATTAATTGTAAAATCAAAAACTGAAAATAAAAGATTGATTTAGACTTGGGCATATTGGATGGATGGCGTGGTTTTGGATGTGGTGGTATGCAGGTCCCTAAGGACCGAGTACTTGGGTCACTAAGCCAAGCGATTTGGCGTACTAACCACACGAGGGCATATGGAACCCCTCTTGACTAAGTACTCTAGGAGGTGTTAATTATGGCGAGCTCGGTTGGTGTGTTTTCAAAAACAAATGTATATGTATAGTGTGGGAGGGAGCATTAGCTTAGGGAAGGTCGTCTAATGTCTCCTTCTCCCGTGGGTTGTGCAGACTCGTAATTAGCATTCATCCTTTGGAAAGGTCTCGTAGGACTTAGCCGTGCAGCACACCTTGGAAGTGTGCGTAAAGGAAAGGCGATGCGGCGTGTGGATGCAGTGGTACACCTGCAGGATAAAACTATTGAATAGCCTCGTCCTAGGTTATGGACATGCTTGGTAAGGTCGTTCAAGACTAGACTACAACCTTTAATTAAAACTTGACATGGTTGGTATGAGCAGGGAGTTCATGCTATTGTTGTGGTGACTTGGGTTAGTCACTTCTAGGTTGTTCTTGTTGTTGTTACTATGTTACTACCTCGTTGAATTTCAACAATTAAAATGCTTTGTCAAATTGCCTTCAATCTATTATATTATTGCAAATGAAACTTGCTTTATGCTAAAATGAGTCCAAAGCCTCATCCACTTAAATAAAGCTTGCATGTAGCTATTTATAGTTCTGTTATCTTACCGTAAGTCTTGCGGAGTACTTTATGTACTCATCGCGTGGTTGTGGCATTTTGTGGCTTTTGTTGCGAGAGGAAGGAGGTGAGCCCAAGGGCTTCACTCTTGCGAGATGTGCTTGGGTTTGACGACTAGCTTGGCGGTCCGGTTAGTTGCCTTGTGGGTAAAGGCACACTAATTGGCTTTTGTTATAGCCATCTTATGGCATTTTTGCTTCATTGTGTATCTTTGTAGTCTTGTTGTTATTTGGCGAAGGCCCTCTTTTGTAATAACCTATTCCTTTATTAGTATTAACTTCGGTTTGTTGCTTATGTACTATGTGTTGTATGGAATTGATACATTCTTTTGTTGTGAGGTATGTATCTTGCATTCAGGAAGTATACATCTCTCGAGACCGGTTTATTTGGTTGATAATACTAGGGTCAATTGGATGACTAAGTATTATGAGCTTAATAAACGTCGGGGTCTCTAAAAGTTGGTATCGAGCCGTTCTGACCGTAATAACTTGCAAGCTTGGTCGCCTTTAGGATATTTTGAAAACCTAATTTCAAAGTGTCAAATGAGTTTTGGAAGCTTAAGAAAATTCTCGATTTTACTCCTCATCTATCTGAGCTTTCTCTTCTCATCTCACTCTAATTTAAGTTTTAAAAGTTGTTTTCCTCTCTTCCCTTCTACAAAATAGTTGTTGTCGATTAATGGGGTTTGGGGAATCAATGAGTTTGGCAAATTGAAGTGTTAGCTGCCCATTTACAAGGTTTTGAAGCTTGGAATGGACAATTTATTTGGAAGCTTGGATGCAAAATCTGGACAGCAAGCGTCAATTTCGGACAACAAGCTCAAAGGTTCTAAATAGGGTAGAAAATGAGAGGTTAAATCAACAAAAATTTGTGGGAATAAAAGGGTAAGATGTGATACTAGTTAGCTAAGTATCTAACACTTATTTAGCTGCATTAACCTTGCTCTCTAATAGTTTTAGATCTCATCTTACAATCTGATTTTTAATCTTCTCAACCAATTACTCGTTCATTCAATACAAGTTAGTTGTGTTGGGAAGTTGGCCTTTAATATTATGTCTTCCTTGCTGTTTTGGAGTCATTTTGGGAGCTTTTAAAGTGCATTTCCTTGCTGTTTTGCTTCTCCTTTATTATGCTCCCTATAACTTCTTTTATTACCTTGTTTCATTAGTTTACATTTACTATCATCTAATCCGTTATTAACTTGGTGAGGGATTTGTACTATCTATTTTGTTGGCCTTGGTTAGGGTGATGTTCCGTTCCCTAGTCGTTGGCATCCCTTTCGCTTTCTTCAACTTCTAGTCCTTGGGTTTCGTGTTAACCCATCTCTTAAATAGCAGAGATGTGCAGGCGGACCAAATAATGACTAGGTCGACAAAATTTGGGTGGGATGAAAATCCTCCTTTTTGCCTTAGCTGTGGCGAAGAAGGGCATTTCGCCGATGATTGCGAACTAGGAAGAATCAAGGTCTGTCGGCGTTGTGGCGAGGAAGGACACTACAGCAATCAGTGTACTTCTGCTTGTCCAAACTGTGATGAAGACCATTTACCCGAAGATTGTCCAATCGCCAAAGTTACTTGTTTCCTTTGCGAGGGAAGCGATCACTATCCCAAGGAGTGAAGCATGAACATGGTGATTGCCAAGTCATTGGAACTGCAGCGACTGCTTCTTCGGTCATCTGCAAGCATCACAATCGCCAATGCCTCCAAATCAGAGAAGTTCTTGGGTGATTTGTCTGAGGAGTTGCGGGACAAATTACCAGTCCATGCCTTCCCCGACTTTCAGCTTGTGGCTGAAAATCCTGTTGTTGCTATGGGCAGAAAGAAAAAGTCAGAGGATCGTCGCAGGTGTCAAGAGAGGACTCAGGGTGACTCCAGCAAGGTCGCCGGTGTCACTTGTTTCTTCTGCAATCTCAAGGGCCATTATGCTAATAATTGTCCTAAAAGCTTCTGACAACCCCTCATCGATTCATGAGCCGTGCCTCCATCACGTGCACTGCGAGTCGACAAAGTGGTCCCGCAAATTAGATCTGGGATCACTTGTTTCTTTAATAACAAGAAAGGGCACTACACCAACAATTGCCCTTTAAGCGGCACAAGATCGTTTGTAATCGATCGACTCCATCTTAGGTGAAAGCTCGGAGGCACGGCGTCGTGTTAGATGCGCTTCTCGCTAACTCTTGCTCGGATATTATTTTATTCGATTCAGAGCATCTCATCTTTTTGTACCTCGATCTTTTCTTTGCTTTGTTGGTGGTCTCCTTTTCGCTCCTTTGATTGGTTTCGTTGCTCATTCACTCTCCGGTTTGGAGTTGAGAGTGAGTCAGAGTGTCGGAATGTCCTGTTGAGATTGAGAAGTGGAATCCATGCCAAAATTACCTCTAAACTGTGCAAACCATTGAAATGGATTGGTTGTCTCCACGTATGGGATAAATCGATTGCACCAGAAGCTTATCTACCTCGCAAGTCCCTTGGTGGCGGAGTTCATTTGTTCACGAGCATAAGATCCACATCTTTTCACTCTTAAAGCAAAGCCGGCTCGGATATTCGTGAAGTTCGGCGATGTGTGACTTCGTCAATGTCTTTCCCGAAGATCTTCCGGGGATGCCTCCTGTTCGAGAACTCGAGTGCGTCATCAAGATGGTACCCGGTACCGCCCCGATTTCAAAGAAAAAAAAAAGGTCTACTAGTCTACATCGAACCCCAAGAAAATAACGATGTCATCTGGGTTGTCATCAACCGTGTGACGAAAGTGGCACCATTCCTTCCCTATACATCTAAGGGCATCACGTAACTGTTATTTCCTCCAACTCCATGGCCTAAATGGCCATAATCCTTTGTAAGAGACTAGCTGCGGAGGGATGACTCCGTATAGCTAGTTAACCAACCAAGGTCTCGTTTGTTAGTGGAGTAACCAGACAAATTGCTCCACCAACTAAGAGCGACCTTAGTCCCTCTAAGATAGCTAGCTACGGAGGGATGACTCCGTAAAGCTAGTTAGCAGGCGGAGATCCCGTTGTTAGTGGAATTAACCAAATGAATCGCTCCGGAATTAACCAGACAAGTTGTTCCGGAATTAACCAGACAAATCATTCCACCAACTAACAACGGCCGTGCACCACCAACCATCGAATCAAGAACAAGCTCTCAGTCTGTCAAAAATAACCTTCTTGTAGGTTTTCCAAAGGATCTGTACATATTCCGCATCGTAAATTTGCACGGTGTACTGAAGACAATCGTGCTGATCGTGCTTCTCTGTTCACTTCTCGATTTTGGCATAGCCTACAATAGGCTATGGGAGCTCGTCCTTCCTTCAGTTCAACTTACCATCCTCAAATTGATGGTTAGACCAAAAGGGCCACCTGATGTTCCATGTGTCCCAGTTGAAGAAGTGCCTCTGTGTTCCAACCAAGGAAACTCCGTTGGAAACTCTTGATGTGCAAGAAGTTGGGTCGGAATTGTGACCTAACGAGAAGCAATGCAATAAAACAAATCAAATAAGATCCGGCTCGTCAAGAAAGCGAGTGGGGAGCAATATGTAACTAAATAAAGTGTTGGTTGGGTGAACATAGTTAGAAATTAGGTCGATTACAACAAAAATATTATAAATGGATAAGAGTCTTAAAGAAAGGTTCAGTATCTTTGAAGAAGCTAAGCGAAGATCAAGGAATCGTGTCCTCAAGATCCTAAAAGTTCAATGGTCGAACCATTAGTGGATGAAGCTACTTGGAAGCGGAAAATAAATGCGCATGCGGATCGCCCTCTTTCTTCCCTTTGAACCAAATCTCGGGGCGAGATTTACGTAAGGGGGAGATTTTGTAACATCCCAAATGTATAATTAGGGTTTGTTCAAGTATAATTATATGTGTAGAAATTAAAACTTTTCTCACGTCTTGAAAACCCTAATCTCTCATGTAATTCTAGTCCAAGAGTTGTGTAATCCAAAACACAAAGCTCTTGTTGACCAAAAGTCAAACTCATTCTCCGTTTATCTTAAATCTTGTGCCAAACATTTGGAAAATATTTTTCCTTGGTCCTAAAACTGATGTGGGGCCCTCTGAAAAATATCACAAGTTGTAAAACTTGTTTGATAAATTTTGGAGGTAAAACAAATCCTTGAACAACCTTCATGAATTTCCTGAGAAAAATGCATTGCATAATAACCTCTGGAAATTTTATGCAAGAGTTAATCTCATAGTCAGCAAGTTCCTGTTAAAATTTCATAAATTTTGGAGCTCAATTGCTATCCCAAATAATTCTGCTAAGTTTCAATTTGTTAAAAGCTGAATTCAAAAACTAATCTTGTTCCTTGGGCTAGCCACTTTGCAAAGTGGTCCAACCCAACCCACTTCTGGCTCGTCAGATCTCCTCTCCACCTTGATCAGGTCGTGGCCGTTGGATTAACATCCAACCGCCACGACCTCCTCCTCACTTCGCAGTGAGTCCTCCCGCTCACATGAGGTCTTAGCCATTGGATCAAAATCCATGGCCATGACCTCCCCTCGCGCTCAAACTACTCAGACCTCCCCTTTTGCACTCACTTGAGGTCGTAGCCGTTGGATCCAATCCAAAGCCCACGACCTCCCCTCAAAATATCCAGCGCTCACAACCTCCCCCATCTCATGTTGTGTACCGTTGGATTTAAAATCCACGGTCACGACCTCCTCCTTGTCTTGTGCGCATTAGACCTCCCCGCGCACGTGAGGTCGTAGCCCTTAGATTTAAATCTAAAGGCCATGATCTCCACAGTGCGTTAAGCAAGCTCAGGACCTCCCCTCTTTTGATCGAGAACCGTTGGATCAAAAATCCAAAGGTCTGACCTCCCTTGTCTTTTGCGCAACGTCTCGGACCTCCTCACCTTCTCATCACCATTAGATCTTAATCGATGGCCATAACCTCTTGTGCGCTCGCGGCGTGGTGCTAAGACCTCCCCTTTGGTTGTGCGCCCTTGGATTTAAATCCAAAGGCCATGACCTCCCCTCTTGTTCTTAAGTTAGGTATGCGGTTAAGACCTCACAGGAGGTCCGCACTGTTGGATTGAAATCAACGCCTTGAACCTCTGTCCCTTTTTCCACGCGCGCGATTCAATTATGGAAATCGGAGGGTCACGACCTCCCACCAGATCAATGGCTGTGATCTCCTCCTTCTCCTTTTAAAACTTACTGTTTGATTTAGATCCGAGGTCACGACCTCCCCTCATTTCTAATCGGACGGTGGTGGCAACTCTGTTCTTCTCCTAGCTCTGCCACAGACGCCATGGCGATGGAGGAGGCGGTGATCTGTCTTGTCCAACGGCTCTTTGCTGTCTTGCATTTAATGCGGGTCGGTGCTTTTAGCCCCAAAGTCATTGTCTGCTCGCCTCCTCTGTCACCTCCACGTCTGTCCAAGCCGTGGACCTCCCTTGGGCTAAGCTCACCATGAGCTTAACCCGTGGTCGAGACCTCTTTTGCCCTAGCTATAAAACCCCCCCTTGTTGCCCTTGGCTTCTTTTACACACCATTGAGCTTGGCCTTGCCTGCGCTGGGCTGAGCATCTCCTCCACTGACCTACCCTTTTTGGCCACCATTGTTGAAGTCCTTGGAGCTCCTCGGTGGCGGTGCTTCGTGGCTCCCTCTTCAACCTCTTGTTCACTTTGTGCTCCCCAGACCTCCTGGAGTTAACCCTAACCCCCTTTGGGTTGACATTTTCAGAAGAGGCCTAGCTTGGAGCTTGGAGCTTGGAGCTTGGAGTTGGCCGTGGAGCAACCCTTCTTCCCCAACTCGGGTCCTCCACGTCCCCAACCTCCTCGGCACCTCCGCGACCTCCGTAACCCTCTGGTAGTCCGTGAATCTTGGCACCGCGTGTATGTCGTTCGGAGCTTTTCTTGGGCACACGCTTGGATGTCTGTTGCGGAGCTCATTATCGCTGTTTGTGTTTTGGCCGTGTGTTTTTGCGCCAATCTTGACTCGTCGCCGTTCAGGCCACCCCCCGCGGCCGGAATGGTCTGGCGTGTCGCAACACTATTGCGCTGCGTTGGTGCTCTGGATGGCGCCGTGAGGTCCTCATCGCCGGCGTCGAGCCTTGGTAGCCTCTCGAGATTTTGTCGGACGACCATGGCACCGTGCCTTTGTCGTTAAGACAAAGACCTCCCCATTTTTGGCTAATCACCTCCAATCATTGTAGCTTTTAATGTGTCCTTAGTCTTTGCGTCGCGAGGTCTTGTGCCGTCCATCTTAGGTCTCACGGCCAGGGACCTCCTCGGGCCATCTTAGCCATCTTGGACCTCCTCGGGGTCCTCTTTGCAAAGACCACCCCGGTCTTTTGTAGGGACAACCCCAGGACCTCCCTCCTTGCGATCTTGACCGCTAGGACCTCCTTGTGGGAGATCTTAGCCGTTGAGGTCCTCCTGTGTTGATCTCCACCGTGTAGGACCTCCCAGGGTCCTCTTAACCTTGTGGACCTCCTCGGGTAAATCTTAGCCGCCCAGACCTCCCAGTGGAAATCTGAGCCGCTTAGGACCTCCCTTTGTTAGATCTTGGCCGTTCAGGACCACCCCAAGTGGATCTGAACCGCCCAGGACCTCTTTGTTGTTGTCTTGACCGTTAAGGTCCTCCACAGGACAATCTAGACCATTAAGGTCCTCCTTGGAAAATCTGGACCGTCCGGGACCTCCTCGAGAGGTCTGACTGTAGATCTTCCTTGGGGAGATCTTGATAGTTTAGATCTTCCTTTGGAAGATCTCAGCCGCTCAGGACCTCCCTCGTTTGATCTGAACCGTCCCGGTCCTCCCTCATGTGTTGTGGTTCATTGGATGCAGTATCAACGGCCACGACCTCCCCTCCGTGGCCTTGGCGTGGCGGGAAGACATGGACCGTTGGATCCAAGATCAGCGGCCCATGTTCTCTGGACTGCTTGCGCGCGTCGTGTTTTCCTCTCGAAGTCTTGGGCGTTGGATTTAAATCAGCGGTTCACGTCCTCCCTCTGTTTTGGAAGTTTAGAAATTCCAAGATGGCACTTATTTGTAAACCTAAAAAGGTAGGAACTTTAAAAATGCATAACTAATTCAATTTCAATCCAAATAGGGTGAATCAAATTTTGTTAGCTCTGGCTTGACCTGGACTTTAATCTAAAAATGGTTAAGAGCCTAGTTCAGCTCCAAAACACAGTTTTGCAAATAGATTTTAAAACTAACTTCAAATATACACCCAAACTAATGTTTAACTTGTAAAATACACAACTAATGCTCTGTAGATTCTTTTTGAGTGATTCCAACTTTGTTGGTTTCCTCTATTAGTGAACTTACTATGAAAATTAGTTTTGAGCTCGTTGCTGTTATAAAAATGAGGACTTGGGCATTACAATTTTGTTCAAGTTCTTGTTTTTGAAAAATGGTAGAAAGTGCAATCTAGCTCCAAATGAGATGAACTCAATTGTGTTATTCATCTCATGAGGTGCTGGTTTTGCTGTAAAATTTCAGTGTCACCACTTTTCTAGAAAATGTTGCCTCATAGTTAAATTAGTGAATAGTGCAGTTTGGTATTTTTAGGGCTGAGCAGAATTGTTTTGCTCATATCTTTTGCATTGAGAATCCAAATCCATTGGTTCTTGTTGCTAAATTCCTAAAATCACCCTCTTGCTGCTGTAGAAAATTCAGAGTGTTTGGAGTTCGTTTGCTGTGCTGTCTTTGTCGTTTTAAATCGTTCTTATCGATTGTTTTCGTCTTTCCGATTAGGTGTCGGCAGTACTTTGAACCCGTGGCGATCCTCAGCAACAATTTGTCCAGCAACAGTAAAGGCAAGCAGTTTGATCATTTCCATCATTGTCCCATTACTTTAAAGTCTAATATTTTGTTTAACTTGTATGTATGCATGCTTTTGTGTCAAAGTATTTTATCGTTTAGAGGTAGCTATTCCTATTGCATAGTTGCCCTAAATTGTTACCCTGCCACAAACCATAAGTTACTAATATCGCTGGTGAATTAGAGCCCGGTGATTTAAGTATGCTCTTTTATTGCTTTTACGGTGTCATGCTTAGCAATGCTTAGATAACGGTAGTAATGGGCGATCATCGACTTAGTCGATGGTCTTGATCACTCAAAACTGATTATTACTCCTATATGTCCAGCACTTGTGCTTTGATTAATTTGTAAAATCAAAAACTGAAAATAAAAGATTGATTTAGACTTGGGCATATTGGATGGATGGCGTGGTTTTTGGATGTGGTGGTATGCCTGGGTCCCTAAGGACCGAGTACTTGGGTCACTAAGCCAAGCGATTTCGCGTACTAACCACACGAGGGGCATATGGAACCCCTCTTGACTAAGTACTCTAGGAGGTGTTAATTATGAGCGAGCTCGGTTGGTGTGTTTTCAAAAACAAATGTATATGTATAGTGTGGGAGGGGAGCATTAGCTTCCGGGAAGGTCGTCTAATGTCTCCTTCTCCCCGTGGGTTGTGCAGCTCGTAATTAGCATTCATCCTTTGGAAAGGTCTCGTAGGACTTAGCCGTGCAAAGACACCTTCTAAGTGTGCGTAAAGGAAAGGCGATCGGCGTGTGGAATGCAGTGGTACACCTGCGCAGGATAAAACTATTCAATAGCCTCGTCCTAGGTTATGGACATGCTTGGTAAGGTCGTTCAAGACTAGACTACAACCTTTAATTAAAACTTGACATGGTTGGTATGAACGGGGAGTTCATGCTATTGTTGTGGTGACTTGGGTTAGTCACTTCTAGGTTGTTCTTGTTGTTGTTACTATGTTACTACCTCGTTGAATTTCAACAATTAAAATGCTTTGTCAAATTGCCTTCAATCTATTATATTATTGCAAATGAAACTTGCTTTATGCTAAAATGAGTCCAAAGCCTCATCCACTTAAATAAAGCTTGCATGTAGCTATTTATAGTTCTGTTATCTTACACGTAAGTCTTGCGGAGTACTTTATGTACTCATCGCGTGGTTGTGGCATTTTGTGGCTTTTGTTGCGGAGGAAGGAGGTGATCCCCAAGGGCTTCACTCTTGCGAGATGTGCTTGGTTTGACGACTAGCTTGGCGGTCGGTTAGTTGCCTTGTGGGTAAAGGCACACTAATTGGCTTTTGTTATGGCCATCTTATGGCATTTTTGCTTCATTGTGTATCTTTGTAGTCTTGTTGTTATTTGGCGGAAGGCCCTCTTTTGTAATAACCTATTCCTTTATCGATTAACTTCGGTTTGTTGCTTATGTACTTGTGTGTTGTATGGAATTGATACATTCTTTTGTTGTGAGGTATGTATCTTGCATTCTCGAAGTATACATCTCTCGAGACCGGTTTATTTGGTTGATAATACTAGGGTCAATTGGATGACTAAGTATTATGAGCTTAATAAACGTCGGGGTCTCACAATCAAGCTACTGAAGATGCTACCTTGGATGGATCTTTCCTCAAAATTTCAGAATGTGTACTTGCTGAAATTTTGTGATGTAATAACCCTTGATAACCTCTCCTACTTTCATTTGGTGTTATTTTGAGTGAAATTATAAAGGTCTACTTATATAAATACCAAGGGGTAGAAATACCTGACTTTAAGCCTTAAGGAATTAGTTAAGTAAACTTGAGAATGGTTAAAAGTGTGTGCTGAAATTTCTTTCCTTTCTACTATCATTTCTTATCCATATCTCTTGTCACTCGATCTCTAACTTCCCTTTTCTTTATAAACATGTAGATGGCCAGCTAGTGGGAGCCGCAGTACCGCACGAGTGCCTTTGAGGAGGGCACGTTGCAGCACACTCTATGGGTGATGTTGCAGCACATCGAGTGGCCACACACCCTACAGTACACAGTCTACAGTGCACCGCGCGAGTGCAATCTCCACTGAGTACCTCACTCAGGTGCTTATCCAGGGGAGGAACTTTGGCGACCCAGCTTTCCGTTGCTACGGGAGAGGCTCTACTGTACAGATGTCTCTGCTCGATGCGGCTTATGTCGCTATCATTCGATTGCGGCACGAGCTGCCGACGCTACAGGAGTCGTTCTTCCACTTTTCGACCTGAGCTGCGGACCAGGAGGACCCCACCTACCAGGTAGAGGGGAGGCAGTTCCTTACCCCTCACCTGCACCTCGCAAGCCTGGTGAGGTGAATTGACAGGTATCTCTGTTAGGTGTCTCGCGAGCTTCTGGAGGCTCGTCGGAGGATCTGCACACTGGAGGACAGCATTTCACCTATGGTGGCCTAGGGCTTCTTCTCCAGGGAGCTGTTGTATGGAGAGGATACAGTTCTGGCACCCACCAAAGAGTTTCCTCAGCCCATCGTCCTCCTGCAGCCCGTGCAGCCCCGATGTCAGGTGTCGGACATCGCCATCGCCACGGTGATGGCCATCTGTGGTGCAATGGACCCTTCACAGCCGTTGCAGCGCTACCACCACCGCCTCACTAGACATGAGGACATTGAGCACTAGAGTACTCCACCCTCCACTGCACCTGAGTCCTCAGTTGCCACCCAGCACGACTAGGATGACTAGGCTGCAGCAGTCGCCCTAGACCTCACCTGTAGGTCTTGGAGTGAGCACTTTTGGATATTTTGTCGAAGTAAATCAAGGTGGGACCTCGCTGTAAAATTTCTATAATATGCTACTTGTTATGTTCTGTTTGCCCTCTTTTGTATTTTGGGACAACGGGCTTGTGTGCCATGTAATGTTTAACTAATATGTTGAAAATTCATTTGTGCTGCCCCTAAATCTTAAATTCATATATGCATGCTATCAGTTTGTATTAACATACAGTAGTTTGAGATGATGATGCTTGCTGACCCACTTAAGTTCTGCTTATTCCCTCTTACCCTGCGAACATTTGTTTACTCTACCTGTTGTTTGATCAGGATGCCGGTAACACGCTTAGTTCGCCAGCTCATGGCAACAGGAGCCCCCTCTGGATCCCAACACTCAGAGAGCGAGACTCTTGTGCCTTCACTACCCAATCCTCAGCATCTCGTCTGACATCGAATAAGCGCAGATCGGCCTCAATCTGCCGTTCTTTGCGAAACAAGTTCTACCGCTGCTGCCCACCATGGCCCAAGTGCTCGCCATGATTGATCAAGGACGATAGACCAACACTCCACTTCTCCAGTAGTTAGTTCAGAACACTATAGCTCTTGGCACTGCTGTCGGGGGAAATGGAGTTGTAGCCAACCAGCCATCATTTAGAATGGGCGAGTTCATGCGAACTCGGCCACCCACTTTTGCATCAGCTGCCGATCCCCTCGACGCTGATGATTGGCTCCGTACAGTGGAGAGCAAGCTGGTCATTGCCCAGTGCACTGATGAGGAGAAGATACTATAGCATCCTACCAGTTTCAGGGTGCAGCAGCTGCCTGGTGGGAGAATCATCAGGCTATGCTTCTAGAATTCCAGACTCTTACTTGGGCCACCTTCAAAGTAGCTTTTCGTATGGCCCACATCCCTTCAAGCATCACAGACATCAAGAGGCGGGAGTTCTATGAACTCCGGCAGGGGAACCAGACCATGATGGAATTCCTACACCATTTCAACTATCTCGTCCGCTATGCAGCGTCCGAGATACCCACTGAAGGGAGGAAGATTGCTCTTTTCCGGGAACGGCTCAACGATGAGATAAAGTGGTCACTTGCTGCACATGACGTCTCCAACTTCCAGGATTTGATCAACAAAGCTATTTGGGTTGAAGATAGCACTCGAGTAGTAGTTGAAAGCTACAAGCGCAAATGGCTTGCACAGAAATCAGCAAGCAGCAGTCAGCTGAGACCTCGAGTCTGGCAGCCGTCAAATGCTTGCCCTCCAGTACACCATCTTAGAGGACTCAAGCACCAGTTCCCCATCCTCAACAAGTAGCGGTTCAACAATATAACCGCCAAAGTCAGCCGTCTGGTACTCAAAACCCGGCAACAAACGCCACGTGCTTCAATTGCAATGAGCACGAACAATATGCCAACAAGTTTCCAAAGAAGAATATTCTAGCACCTCAACCTCAGCCATTTAGAGTCTAGCAGCGACCCTAGGGCCCCTCTTGAGGCCTAGGTGGACAGCAAGCGCGCCCAAGCCGGCGCAAGCATCGAACGCGGTCATCTGAACCACACTACTGCTGAGGAGGTTGACGCATCACCTGATGTGGTGACGGGTACGATTCTCGTGCATTCCATACCTACATTAGCATTATTTGATTCTGGAGCAACTCATTCCTTTGTGTCTAAAAAGTTTGCCCTACAACAAGAACTAGAAACTGCATCTTTTAAAAGTACTATGGTAGTTCACTCACTTGGATCCGTCATGAGGACAAAACTCAGATGTCTAGGTGTTCCAATTAAAATCAATGGGGTAGGGTTCAAAGCCAACCTCATTATGATAGATACACTTGGGATAGATATAATCCTTGGGATGGATTGGTTATCCAAACATCAAGCAGTTATCGATTATGCTAGACATGCAGTTTCTCTAGTCAATTGTGACAGAGAGCGCATCGTATTTATCCCCACATATGGCGCTATATCGTAGCAGCCCAAACTCAATTCCATATCAATCCCAGAACTTAGTCAAGCGCCCGTGATATGCGAATATCCCGACATGTTTCTGGATGAACTGTCGGGAATGCCGCCTGATCGGGACATGGAATTTGTGATCGACTTGATACCCAGGACGACACCTATATCCAAACGGCCCTATCATATGGATTCTGATGAGTTGGCCGAATTGAAGAAATAACTCAAGGAACAGCTAGACAAGGGATTCATTCGCCCTAGCTCATCTCCATGGGCAAGTCCTGCCTTGTTTGTCACAAAGAAGGACGACAGTTTACGCATGTGGTCGACTACCGCTCTCTGAACGAAGTCACTATTAAGAACAAATATCCTCTTTCAAGGATTGATTACTTGTTCAATCAGATGAATGGCGCCTGCATTTTCTCCAAGATAGACCTGAGGACTGGATATTTTTAACTCAAGGTCAGACCTGAAGATATTTCGAAGACTGCCTTCACTACCTGTGACGGTTTGTATGAATACACTGTAATGTCTTTCGGACTTACCAATGCTTCTGCGAATTTCATGAATCTCATGAACAAGATCTTTATGGAGTACTTGGATCAGTTCGTAGTGGTCTTCATCGACGATATCCTCATCTACTCCAAAATTGCAGAAGAGCACGAGCAGCATCTACGTCTAGTGCTCGATAAGCTGCGAGAACATCAGCTTTATACCAAATTCAGCAAGTGCGAATTCTAGCTTAAAGAAGTCATATTCCTAGGACACATCCTATCCAAAGGAGGTGTGGCAATAAACCCAAGCAAGATCCAAGAGGTTCTAGATTGGAAGTAACCCCAAACCATTCCTAAAGTCCGAAGTTTCCTCGGATTGGCGGGATATTACCACCGGTTTATCAAGAACTTCTCCAAGATTGTAAGACCAATGACTCAACTTCTGAAGAATGAAAAGAAGTTTGGATGGTTAGCCTCATGCAACGAGAGTTTCCACGAGTTAAAGAAAAGGCTTACATCAGCCCTAGTGCTCACCTTACTCGATATACACAAGGAATTCACTGTGTATTGTGATGCATCCCACCACGACCTCGGTTGCGTACTAATACAGGAAGGCAAGGCAGTGGCTTATGCCTCGTGTTAGTTGCGGCCACATGAAGCTAATTATCCAACCCACGATATGCAGTTAGCAGCCGTACGTAGTTCATGCTCTCAAAATCTGGAGGCATTATCTTATCGACAACCGGTGTGAGATATACTCAGATCATAAAAACCTGAAGTATTTCTTCACACAGCCAGATCTCAACCTAAGGCAACGAAGATGGCTTGAATTGATCAAAGATTACAACTTAGGCATTCATTACCACCCAGGTAAGGCCAATGTAGTAGTTGATGCTCTAAGCCGGAAACTCCACTACATGAGTACATCGATCAAAGAGAGTCAACCGATGCTATATGAAGAATTTTGGAAACTCAACTTAGAAATAGTTGAGGAAGGTTATGTTGCTACCCTGGCCCTGTAACCTACTCTTGAATCACAAATCCAAGCCGCTCAACTCAAGGATCCGGCGATAGCCAAAATCAAGCTAAATCTACAAGAGGGCGGAAAATCATATTTTTCCGAAAGCTTGAGTGGATCAATTATGCGCGGATAGCAGCTCTACGTTCCCAATGATCAAGATATCAAGGAGCTAATCCTCAAAGAAGCTCATGATTCTCCCCTCTCCATCCATCCCGGAAGCACCAAGATGTACCAGGATCTACGAAAATAGTTCTGGTGGCCTGGTATGAAGAAAGACATAGTCACACATGTTGCCCGGTGCGACGTATGCTGGCGTGTCAAGCAGAACACCAGCGACCCGCAGGTTTTCTTTGGCCCCTGAATATCCCCGAGTGGAAATGGGATGAAATTGGCATGGATTTTATCACAGGGTTACCAAAGACCCGAAAGAGGCATGACTCCATATGGGTTATTGTTGATCGCCTAACCAAGGTGACCCACTTTATTCCAGTTAAAACCACCTATAATGGGGTCAAGCTAGCATAACTTTATATGGATAATATTATTCGTCTGCATGGCGTACCAAAGATCATAACTTCTAACCGAGGACCTCAGTTCACTTCCCGATTCTGGGACAGTGTACATGAACTATTGGGAACTAAGCTATTCTTCAGCACGGCGTTCTATCCGCAAACAGGAGGTCAGACATGACGAGGATTAAAACATCTATGTATTATTTTAATATATAATAAAAGACCATACGTCTTCATGGTCGTAACCCCTAAGACTGACGACCTCCACAGTCGTTAGTATTCAAGAGGTTACTTAATGGGTACCTCTGTGGGATGAGGCTTTGTGCCTAATCCCGACCGGATAACCGCCGTAAAATTATCGAATCTGGTATTTCTTATCGTATGATGAATGGAACACGTGTTATCGTTCCAAACCATGCGATGGTACAACCCCGAGACATCGACTATTAACCACCCTACGGTTAAGCTTTTCACAAGCAACGCAAGGAAGTTAGCACATTGCTAACTTCTCTACCGCTCCGACCGATCGTAACGCTTCACGAGGACGTCTTCTCCAGAGTAATCGCCACCTCTTCGGAAGTTATTTAAAGGTGAAGCACAAGAGACAACAACAGAGACAAGAAGGAGACGATAGGCGACACACAAAACAAGGCCAAGGCAAAGATATGCACAGGAGCCTAAGCGGTGGAATTAGAAGCTAGATAATCAGCCTTAGACTCATATTCTAAGTCTGATTGCCCGATTAAGCATTCCTCCATTCAGTGTAATTCAGGGTAGTACTTAGCCACATCTTGTAAATCCAGTTCATATAAATAAAGAGCGACCCCCATTCCATTCCAGGATATTCCACGTCATTTTCCTCGTTTATTTTCGTAAGATCGGCGATTCGATCGTCGACAGCTGGCGCCGTCCGTGGGGAAGAAGGCGTAAGTTTCCTGAAGAAATTTTTTTCGCTCAAGAAAATCCTCGCCCAAAAACTCTGCAATCGCTCATGCGACTATGCCCGGAGTTTGGGATGAGGAAAACTGGTTCGATTTGGTGGACTACGCCAACCTCGACATGGAAGGATGTATCCGCGCCATGGAAGAAAATGGCAGGTCATCCTCCTCATCCTCCTCCGCCGGCTCGCCGTCGCCGACGCGTTAGGTCGTCGGATGGATGAAGATGCGCCGCCACTACGGTGGCGCAACCAGAGAACCGGCCGTTCACCCGATTCGAATGCGGAGGATCTCTCAAGCCCGCCTTTTCGGCCGCTAAACAGTGAAGAAGTTTCACCTCATCACCCGGAAAACTATATACCATTGATGAAATCATGGTGAAAGATACTCTCCTTGACCGGCAATTCCAGAGTCAACCGTCACCGGTAGCGGTGTCGATAAAACCTCCACCGTTTGTAGGCCATGTGGGGATGATCACACTCGAAGATACGATCGGCAGTTCATCGGATCGGTGAAGACCTCGAAGTGCTCATCTCCGACCGATCTCCATCGTGGAAAATTTCGCGAAGCAGCGACAAGCTCTCCATTAATTACGATAGAAGCTCATCGGAAGATCAATCTTTGGAAGCACGAGGTCAACGCGATCGGAGATGAAGATCAAGATGCCTGCGGTCCTACACTCTCTACCACGCCATCACGTGTTGTTAGAGATGATCCGGGCCGTCAAGCACCAACTTCCGGAGGCAACGGAACTAATCGGCGTCAATCGCTTAACTCGCTCGCATTGCCCACCCAGTGGTAGCGACAGATCGAACAAATCCGAAGGTCAAGGGAAGGTTCGAACGGCGCACACCTCGACCAAGATGAACCACGAGACCTTCGATCGCTATACAAAACTTGCGGCGTATTCAAAACATGTTAAATAATTCCGATCTGCTCTAGCAGAACGCCTAGTTTTGTACAACTCGTAGGTCGGTATCCAAATTCTCCAATGCAGACCATGCAAATGACAGGCGTGACGAGAACAGAGGGGTTCAGAAGTCGACTAGGACTTCGTCCCAACGCTCCTCCTCGGTGAGGGGACGGCATGGTCATACCAGAGAGCGATCGATACCAAGACCTCCTCGGCGATTCCGACCAAGGAGTCACGAGGGAGAAGGCTATTTCAAGAGTATACTCCCCATCAAGCGTCGAGAAGAACCACCACTAGGACCTAACGATCTCCGACATCGTTTGAACCAAGTGGTGATGCGTGGACATCATATCAATGTCCACAACCGGATCGGTACACCGGAGTTCCAGCGTTCCAATCTTAGGGATCGGTCTCCGACCGATTACAATCCGGCACCTTCCCAGAGAAGACACTATGAATCAATCACGAGTTGTCGAGCCTTCTCTGCTGGGCTCTAAGTCGTGCGTTAGCCTAGCCGGTTCGATCGCCAACTTGGACAAATTCAATGGAACTCAAAACCCATTGGAATTTCTCCAAATATATACCACCGCTTCTCGAGGCTGTTGGTGGCGATGAGAATGTAATGGCCAACTATTTACCCACCGTGCTCGAAGGTCCGCCTTGGTCGTGGTTGTTAAACTTACCGGCCGGATCCATATATACTTGGGAACAACTCGTGATCTTCGATTGCCAACTTCGAGGTGCGTCGACCGCCTACAGGAAGGAGGACGATCTCCACGAATCCGGCGAGGATCTGATGAGACTTTACGTCAATAGATCAAGAGGTTCACCAGTTCAGTAACTCTATACCCAAGTCGCAGAGTCCTCTCGTTATTCAAGCTTTTAAAAGCAGTCTAAGGAATCGGCGGTTTCACGGAGGACATAGCAATGAACCCTCCAAGAACAACCGCTGAGCTTTTTGATATGGCGGACAAATATGCCCTTTGCTAGTGAAGCAATCGAGTGGTGTGAAGCCATCGATCGGAAAGACAAGATTCCCACCGGCCGGACAAGCAGGAGAAAAAGAACAAGAAGTCTCTCAAGAAGAAAAAGAACCGCAGACCGACGACAAAGAAGTCCTCGCCGTTCGCACAAGATCGAAGGGCAAGAAGGACTATGCCGGTCGAAGCAAAGCAAAAGTTCCGACCAAAGGATTCTGAGATTTAATAAGAAGTGGTGTCCACTTCACCACGAGGGCATGATCTGCGACTGTCGTGTCTGGCGTAAGAAATCGGAGGATTATTATGCGGGTAAGGACCATTTCCAAAGAATACAGAACATGGAGAAACGAGCTCCAAAAGGACAAGGATGGCGGCGAGGAGATGGAGTACGGGATCCCCAACACACACCAACATGATTTTTGGAGGATCTTCTTCATCGAGTCGAGACGTCATCTGAAGGCCATGGAGCGGGAGGTCAACCTCGTCGAATCTCCAACTGTAATCAAGCACTCGAAGTGGTCGGACACCGCAATTTCCTTCAGCAAAGACGACTGCACCATCCCATCGACTCGACCGGGTAGGTTCCCCATCGTCGTTGAACCAACTATTAATAATTGTCGGGTTAATCGGGTCTTAGTGGATGGGGGTAGTTCCTTGAATATATTATTTGTAGGAGCTTTAGAAGAAATGCAGGTCCCCATGTCAAAGGTGAAACCTGTGAAATATGCTTTTCATGGCATAGTTCCGGGTTCTACCGCTAAACCGATAGGACAAGTTTCCTTACCGGTGACATTTGGAAAACCTGACAATTTCCGAACAGAGAAGATCCCGTTTGATGTAGTAAACTTCGAATCCGCATACAACGGAATCCTCGGTTGACCAGCATTAGCAAAATTCTTGATAGCCACGCATTACGGTTATCAAAGTTTGAAAATGCCGGGGCCGAAGGGAGTCATCACAATTCGAGGAGATCAGAAAATGGCTTACGTATGCGATCGGAAATCCTTTGCCTTTGGTTAATGAACTTCCGACCGAGAGGTTAATCCGCCTCCCATGCGTCAAGCACTTTCGAAGCCAAAGATGGCGCCCAAACCATCCGACTGGACCAAGGAGGTACTACTCGACAAAAGCGCTTCTCCGGACAGCGTCAAGTCGTCACATGGGTCGAGCAACCAGATCCAACCGCCAAAAGATTCTGGTCGGGCAAGACTCGACCCTAAATAGGAAGAGTCGCTCGTCTCCTTCCTCCGAGCAAATCAAGACGTGTTTGCTTGGCAAGCGTCCGATATGCAGAGTCCCCGGAGGTGATCGAGCACAGCTTGCTCTCGGCGATAAAAACCGATCAGCGAAACTACGACGTTTGCACCCGATCGGAAGGAAGCAATCGAATCGGAGATTGACAAGCTTCTCCAGCGGGATTTATTCGTGAAGTCAACCACCCACAATGGATTGCTAATCTGTAATGGTTAGGAAAAATAATGGGAAATGGCGAATGTGTATCGACTTTACAGATCTTAATAAAGCTTGTCCGAAGGATCGACTTTCCCTTCCGCATTGATCAACTAGAAGACTCTACTTACGGGTGCGAGTTACTAAGTTTTTAGATGCGTATTCGTGGTACCACCAGATTAGTATGTGTAAAGAAGATGAGGAGAAACTTCCTTCATCACCCCATATGGTACTTCTTTGTTATATTAAGATGCCATTTGGTCTCAAAAATCTTGGTGCAACTTTTCAAAGGTTGATGCAAAAACTTTTAGTCCACAAATTGGTCGGAATCTAGAAGCTTATGTTGACGATCCGGTCAGTAAAGACCACCAACGCCAAGCGACCACATTCTGACTTACAAGAAACCTTTAACAACTTGAGAAGACATAACCTCAAGTTAAATCCGGAAAAGTGTGTGTTCGAGTTTCGCTGAAAACCGCTTGGTTTCCTAGTTTTGGCTAGAGGTATTGAAGCTAATCCAAAGAAAAATTGCGCCATCGACGAGATCGCCCTCACCACGAAGAAGGAAGTCCAAAACTAATCGGTCAGTATGGCGTTAAGCCGTTTCATAGCAAGATTAGGGAAAAAGGATTACCTTTCTTTAAACTTCTTCTAAACATGGGAGTTTCGAGTGGACTAAAGAGGCAAGCGATGCCTTTGAGGAACTCAAAAAGTACCTTCTGAGTACCCGGTCTTAGTTTCTCCGAGATCGGAGAAACATTGCTAATTTACGTGGCAAAGCAACACCACGCACGCTTAGCGGTGTCTTGGTTGTAGAAAGGAATAATATCCAACGACCGGTCTATTACGTAGCGAAGTCTTACATGGACCAAAGGAAAGATACCCACAGTACAAAAGTTGCTCTATGGTCTCCTTATGTCTTCAAGGAAGCTAAGGCACTACTTTCGAGCCCACAAAGTGGTCGTACCTACCGGATATCCCTTGGTCAAGTCCTTGGAAACAGGAATCATCGGGACGAATAGCCAAATGGGCGGTCGAGCTAGGGCGTTCGATCTCCATTTTATTTCACGAACAGCAATAAAGTCCTGAGCAATAGCGAAATTCATTGCGAATGGACAAACCTCGAACCCACCCAAGGACCCGAGTACGAACACCACGACAGTGGACAATGTATTTCGACGGTTCCTTGATGTTACAAGGATCGGGGCCGAGTGGTCTTGATATCCCTCTTGGCGAACACATCAAGTCGCCATCGGTTAAATTTTCCCGCCACCAATAATGTGGCGAGAATATGAAGGTTCTTGGCGGGACTCGGCAGCTCGTTAAACTCGGGATTCGCATTACTAGTGAAAGGCGATTCTCAACTAGTAGCGAATCAAGTGGGGAAAGAGTATCAATGCTCGAGTACCAAGATGTCATCTTATCTGGCGGAAGTACGAAAACTTGAAAAGCACTTCTTCGGTTTTCAGATCCAACATATTCCTAGAAAGGAAAACTTTCGGCGGACCGGTTAGCACGGATGGCCTCCATGAGGTCGACCGTCCCACCCGGAGTTTTTCTCGAGCAACTCAATTCACCCTCGGTAGTTGAGCTTTCCGAGAACATACATGATTCTTTGCAAGTTGAACAAACTAATCAAGGAAACATGGATGCTCCACAGGTCGTTGACAGTTGGCGCTGTCACGATCACGGTAGAGACTGGATGACATCGATCTACAATTATCTTCAGCATGACACAATTCCAGAAGATGATGTAGAGGCTGATCGTATAGCACGAAAAGCCAAATCATACACTCTAATCGAACGTATCTTGTATAAACGAGGATCTCATGGAGTGTTGATGAGATGCATATCTCAAACGGATGGCATTAGATTGCTAACCGAAATCCATGAAGGCGTTTGTGGAGCACACCATTCCTACAGAACCCTGGTCGGTAAAGCCTTCCGGCAAGGCTATTACTGGCTAACTGCCCTTCATGATGCAAAAGAGCTTGTGACAAAGTGTGTACAATGTCAGTTTCATAGTCGACAAGTACATCAGTCAGCACAAGCCTTACAAACAATTCCTCTTTCTTGGCCTTTTGCAACCTGGGGACTAGACATTCTGGGACCTTTCCCAAGAGCACCGGGGCTTCAATTCCTTTCGTCATGATTGACACGTTTACAAAATGGATTGAAGCCGAGCGGTTGTTAAAATAACAACCGAGGCCGCTAAGAGATTTCTCTTAAAAATGTGATCACGCGATTTGGTGTACCCAACAGTATCATCACAGCACAATGGTTCCCGATTCTCCAAAGATCAATTCCGTGAGTTACGCGATGAACTTAGTGTCAAAATTCATTTTGCTTCATTGCACATCCGCAGAGCAACGGAGCGATTGAGCGGCTAATGGTATCCTTATGCGGGATCAAACGCCGAGTATTCACCGCTTAATCAAGCGGTCGGCGCTTGGGTTAAAGAACTTCCCTACGTGTTATGGGCGTTCGAACCACGACCGATCGTGCGACGGTGAAACTCCATTCTTTTTGGTTTATGGTGCTGAAGCCATGCTTCCTCCAGAACTCAAAATTGGCTCTGCTCAAACTGATCGTTTTGACGAAAATGATCAGAATGAACGACGACTCGACGACGTCGATTTCCTTGAAGAACGACGAAACCAAGCCCTTGTACGATCAGCAGTCTACCAACAAGCCATGCGAAGGTACCATAGTCGTAAGGTGCAGCCTCGCAGCCTTGCTGTAGGTGATCTGGTTCTCAGAAAAATTCAAAGCCAAACAAATCGCAATAAACTTTCTCCTAAATGGGAAGGTCCTTACACTGTGGTCGAAGTAACCCGACCAGGTTCCGTACGACTGGCTATGTCTGATGGGCAAATTTTGTCAAATTCTTGGAACATCGATCAATTGCGTAAGTTCTATGTTTAATTTTCATTCTTTCATTTCTTTCAATTTCAATTTCATTAAATTCATTAATTAATTAAGAAGTGCAACCTTGCTTATATATATACACCTACATTCTGGTCGTTTATTATTGTTAGTTTGGTCGGAGAAGATATTTTTCTCTCCGATATCCTTTATAAGGATCTCTGATACTCTATGGTCCTAGTCGTGAGCATTTTTTTCAAATGATTCCCACGCGCGACTACACTCTTTTTTTTTTTAAGAAAATGAGTAATCAGAGCACCACACAACTACCTATCTCATGAATGATATGCTTACGATTTTGAAGATTATGCTTCATTATTTCACGATTCTGGTCTATTCTTGTCTGGCTACTGGTCGGGACACGGAAAGCCTCCTAGTCGAAGTCTCTCCTTTTTACGCGTGGTCACCGCTTAATCGAAGGAGCTTCCTAGCGACGGTTCTTTTCTTCGATCCTCGCTACCATCGGATCTGAAATTTGAACACGTTTCAAGAAATGTGTCGTATGCCTTCAGGTCTTAGCATTAGTTCCAACCAGATTATGGGACAATAGATATAAACAAAGTTCACTTATAATTTGTTGCATACATATTTGCATTTCTTCTTATGTCAAGTTTGACAAAGTCTTTTTTCCGACCATATATAGTGTTTTTGATTGGTATTTCCATTATGACAAACAAAGATCTATAACTAGTCGAAATCATACGCTGGTCCTGACCACATTTGATTTCCTAATCTTTAACGATCGCTTTTGTCTTACATGTCCAAACATACCTTCAAAACTCACATACATGGTTATGACCTCTTTTTATTCTCTTTCTTGGCTCACCGCTTGTATGCGAACGTTCTTCTACTATCAAGCGTTGGGGCTAGGAAATATACGAGAATTTTAAAAAGTCAAACAGGATAAACAAAATCTTTGTCAATGACATAAAAGGTAAGTTTTCATAGATATTCAAATATTTTTACACTTGCAGAACCTACTCTAAGAAATATTCCTGCCTAACTCTCGCTTGTCGGAGATTCGACCTCCATCTCCTCTACAACTATATCTCCGAGTGACTGAGTTCTTCCATGAACTTGGTCGCCTCCTCAGTGGGCGATTGAAGTCATCTTTAACAGCTTGGAGATCAATGGAGGGTCGGAAGCTTTCGCTTTTGCCAAAGCAAAACTAACTCCACTTGCAACACTGCTTTTAGGGCACAGGCATAATTCGTCCGAGTAGTTTTGACGAACTTTAAGATCCCTAGAAGTTGACCCAAATAGTTCATTTTCTCTATTGGATCTCTTAAGATAGGCACACTTGATCCTGATCCCAAATCAAAGATCATCTTGTTCAAAGTATGAATCTTTTCATCAATATTTTGAGCAAGAGCTGCCTCCTTATCCTGCTCAAATTTCAGAGTTTTCTTTACTCTGTTTAGCATTTGCGTTTGCTCTGCAAAAACAAATCAGTTAATGAACACAAGCATCATTGAAGGGAAAATCAAGTTTACGACATATTACCTTTATTTGTTTTGCTAAGTGTTTCATATTTGGTCGTTGCTTCAGCGATCAACCGGTCCTTAGCTGAACTTGCTTGACAAATAGAAATGATCGGTCTTAGCTTTATTTCTTCTTCAAGAAAAGCTGTCTTGGCTTTCTCAGCCACAACCTCCTCTTTTATTTTCTCCAGATCTATCGAATGCGATAAGGGAGAATAATTGTAGAGGAGCAAAGTATTGAAGAAGAAACATAAGTTTAAAAGGGAAAAGTTCTTACTTTCCAACTCGAGTGCTTTTGCTCCAAGTCCTTAACTCATTTGGGTCATCCTCCGATCACAAAGAAAGTTCTCGACCAAATGCTACACAATTAGCATTCTCTTTCTTAAGTTCCTTATAAACTTTGTAAAAAAGAGTTATGTAACTGGTCGTAGAATACTTACCCGAATTGCCTGGTCATTATAACCGCAAAAATCAAATCGAGGTGCATCTTGAGCCGAGTATCCGATACTTTCGCCATGCCTCATCAAGCTCCTTATCCTCGATGAATCGGGGCGAAAAGGAACTTGTTAGGTTGGGAAGGGTTATCGGCGATGATCGAACTGTTGAGACCTCTCGAGGCATCTACCTCCACGAAGGGGTTTCAATCACCAAAGGATCCAACTCACCGTTGCCCTTGTCACTGCTCGGGGCTTCTTCGACCACTACTTCCTCGGGAACTTTGTCCCGAGAAGTGCTCTGTCGAGGAAAGAACACAGTCGGAAATGACCTAACACCGTAAGACCTATGCAAACCGAAGATGGGAAGTTCAAAATATCAAATCATCAAGGAATTATTAAAGATACATACTTATCGATCACTTTCATTTGTACATACCTTGTTAATTTCCGGATTTGACTCAAACGCGCTAGAGAGAAATCGTGCCGCTAGCCTTCCTTTTCTTCTCTTCCAATTTTGTCGGTTACGGACCAGCGGGTTTGTTGAACCTCACATCCTCCAACAAGATGTCGGAAGCTATGTCCTCGACCAGCCTCGTCAAGGTCCACATTCATGACTATCCGCCTGAGGGAGTGGTTTCTTCAATCTCCAGATCGATTGTTTCAAGAATAACCGTAAGGTCGTGCACGACCACTCTGAGTCTCTGACCTCCAGATTACATTCTCATGGGCCTTGAGCTTATCCACCTAAATCAAAGAACAAATTTGATTAGGTGAAGAAATCCTTTATCTAAAAAATTTTCGTACATATATGACTCCAAAATGTTCTATTACCTCGAGGATTCATCTCCTTCAAGTGCCTCGAGGCACGACTTCGGTCGGAACCAAGGTGGGGCGTTGATCCTCACCAGATTGTATGATTCGCAATCCGACCGATTTGCAAATATAGAACACGATTGGAGATCTGGTGGAATATATGTATATACATGGTAAAAGGAATTTAATAAATTACCTTAAGCCTTGCCAGTCTCCTTCAATAGGAGTTGCGGCTAAGATCTTGGGGCATTCACCTTTTCTCCGAGCTCCCCTTGCAGATCACCTGACTCGTTCTCTAACTTCCCGTGGGTAAGAACTTTAATGAAGGAAGAATAGACAGATTTTAAGGTAATACATTTATCAAATCAAAATACCGATCGAATTTATCTCAAAGACTTACCACCTTCCGAGGTAGCTTCATCACGATCAAGGCACCAGAGCGGGAATGAGTCCGAGCTTCAATGGTCTAATCTGGCGAAGGGTAAAATCCTTCACCACATGCCACGAAGTCAAGCCCCTGACTTGCAAGTCGTAGATGGCATCCGCCCATCTCTTGACTATCCCTGTCTTCTTTACGGTTTCCTTCCACTTGGAGTTTTCACTTGCTCTAGTTCCGTCGAAGTAGAGGCCATCGTCTTTCGTAACCGTCATGTAAAACCAGTACTTTTTCCATGACGACCACGAAGATTTCACGTACATGAAGATGTACTCATCGGCCCTCCCGTCATGAAGACGCAATGTGCATTCCCCAGGAGCTGCCTCAGATTTTGCCGCAGATTTTCCCATCACCATGCGGTAGAAATAACTAAAGAGCTTCAAGTTCGGTTGTATTCCTAGGTATGCCTCGCACAAATATGCGAAAATACTAATATTTGCGATCGAATTTGGGGCCAAATTCACCAATTCCACCCCGTAATGTTCAAGAACGCGGAGGAGGAATTTGTGTACCGGTAGTCTCAAATTTCACATTCGATGTAGGCAAGAAAAACAGGGATTTCGCCATCTTCACGGCTCGGAAAATGCTCTCCAGTTGCCGGTCTCCAATTAATCAGATTCCTATCTGGGAGCATTCCCATCTTCTTCAAGGCCTCGAGTTTTTTCTTGCCCAATTCCGAAGGCAACCACTTTGTAATCTGCTCCGACATGGCGAAAATCCTCAAGAATGAGTAGCAAAAGTTGGAGACTTTGTGGTCGGAAGAACAGGAAAAGACTCTGGAGGATTTCTTGGCGAGAAGCTAAAGGGGATCGAAGGATTCTCGAAGCATAAAAATTCTAAGAGCCCAAATGAGAGGAGATCTTATAACCTTCCGATACTTTCAAGGATTTCTACAAAGTCCAACTAACAAAAAGCTTCTTTTTGTTCAAACGAACAGAGGAACTCTTCGTTTCCCAAGGCAAGTTCTCAACTTTAAAGTGAACACGCACCACTTCAGTATACCACAACATTAAATGGGTTCGCGCGATACGATTTCATCGGAAAAGGTATATACACGACTTCATTTAAAGTTCGGGGCTAGCCGACGAGGATTAAAACATCTATGTATTATTTTAATATATAATAAAAGACCATACGTCTTCATGGTCGTAACCCTAAGACCGCGACCTCCACGGTCGTTAGTATTCCGAAGGTTACTTAATGGGTACCACAGTGGGATGAGGCTTTGTGCCTAATCCCGACCGATAACCGCCAGAAAATTATCGAATCGGTATTTCTTATCGTATGATGAATGGAACACGTGTTATACGCTCCAAACCATGCGATGGTACAACCACGAGACATCGACTATTAACCACCCTACGGTTAAGCTTTTCACAAGCAACCGCAAGGAAGTTAGCACATTGCTAACTTCTCTACCGTTCACCAATCGTACGCTTCACGAGGACGTCTTCTCCAGAGTAATCGCCACCTCTTCGGAAGTTATTTAAAGGTGAAGCACAAGAGACAACAACAGAGACAAGAAGGAGACGATAGGTGACACACAAAACAAGGCCAAGGCAAAGATATGCACAGGAGCCTAAGCGGTGGAATTAGAAGCTAGATAATCAGCCTTAGACTCATATTCTAAGTCTGATTGCCCGATTAAGAATTCCTCCATTCATGGTAATTCAGGTAGTACTTAGCCACATCTTGTAAATCCAGTTCATATAAATAAAGAGCGACCCCATTCCATTCCAGGATATTCCACGTCATTTTCCTCGTTTATTTTCGTAAGATCGGCGATTCGATCGTCGACAAGACAGAAAGGACAAATCAAATTCTGGAAGACATGTCGTGAGCATGCGTACTGTCCTATAGCACGGATTGGGAAAAATGCCTAGCATTTTCTGAGTTTTCTTACAACAACAGCTTCCAGTCCAGCCTTCAAATGTCTCCATTTGAAGCACTATATGGAAGGAATTGCAGAACACCCTTGTTCTGGTCTGAAGTTAGAGAACGACAGTTCTTTGGACCAACTGTTATCCAAGAAGCTCAAGAGCAGGTGGATGCGATAAGGAGATGCTTAAAGGAAGCACAGTCGTGATAAAAGAGCTACGCTGATCGCCGCCACCATGAGTTGAGCTTTGAAGTAAACGATTTTGTCTATCTCAAGGTCTCACCAATGCGAGGTATCTGCTGTTTCCAAGTTTGTGGGAAACTGGCACTAAGATATATTGGTCCTTACCGAATTCTCGCAAGGAAAGGCGAGGTAGCCTATCAGCTGGAGCTACCACCTCAACTTTCAGACGTACATGATGTCTTCCACATATCTCAGCTCAAGAAATGTCTTCGAACTCCCACCAAATCTGTTCCTTTGGAAAACCTTGATATCCAACCAGATCTATCTTACCAGGAGCACCCAATCTGGGTTTTAGAAGAAGCCACACGCCATATGCGAATCCGTGCTATCAAGATGCTGAAAATCCAGTGGAGCAACCACACCGAAGACGAAGCTACATGGGAACAAGGAGACCGCCTTAGAGCCGAATTTCCCTCTTTCTTTTCCGAGCCTACTGAATCTTGGGGACGAGATTCTTTGTAAGGGGTAGGTGCAGAATGTGCCAAACTTGGCTTTGTATTTCAAATGTATAAAAATGAGTAGAATTTAAAACTTTTTATGCATCATGTCATACTTGAATTTTTATAAGTGTAATCCTTCAAAACTTTTAAAACAAATTTGGTGATCATCCTCTGGAAATATTTTTTCTAGATTCTAGATCATCTTAGTGACACCTCTGAAAAAAATTTAGAATTTTTAGATTTTACTTGCCTTGTTAAAAGGGCTAGTCAAATCAATTTGATCCTTAGTCAAATCCTAGGGCAGAACCTTGAGAAATTTCTAGGGAAGAATGCAATGCATAAAAATTTCTAGGGAACCTTGAGAAACCACTTCCCTCACTACAACTTCTCTTCTAGTCACCACCAAAAGCAATATGTCCACCAGAGGCCTACTGCCCCTTAGTGACCTACATCTCCAACTCCATGCCTTTGGCTTGCTCCACCACAGAGCTAAAGTCACATAGTGGAGTAGTGTAACACCCCAGCTCAACATTGAGCCTGGAATGCTACTAAAATTAAATTAAACAAAACTAAACTAAGATCATTTACCGATTTCGGCATAACCTCCTTTGTATAATCAACTATACCGAGGTTCCATCAATTGATCATAGCAATTAACACTAAACTCAATATTCAAGTTCATTCAGGCATGCAAGATAATCTAATAATCATAAGCAAAACTTGCTATTCTCCTTATTACAAATAAACTGAAACATTTAACCAATCATACGCGAATCTCAAATAGATTGCTAATTATTAGAATAAAGACTAAATGATAGACGCCTTAAGGATGAGTGGTAGTGAGTGCATCCAAACATCTACTCCCTCCCATGCATGCCGTTCTTGCCAGTTGTACCTAAAACATATCAAAGCAAGTGTGAGCCCAAAGACTCAAAGAAGTATCAACAAGGTTAAAGCTAAAATCACAGTCATAGCATCAATATTCCAAATAAAACATTTCACTAAACATAAACTTCATGCTTGTAATGCGTCCATGCAATGCACCTTTTAAATTTTATCTCTTTTCGCATTTTACCGGTAATGCGAGGTATACATCCGTCGATGTATACCCTTGCCTATGCACCCTGGCATAGGGACCAAGAGCCTATACTCCACAAGTATAGGGACCTATGCCCTTCATCATCAT
The DNA here is from genome assembly GCA_036346405.1 of Phyllostachys edulis. Classification (NCBI taxonomy): domain Eukaryota; kingdom Viridiplantae; phylum Streptophyta; class Magnoliopsida; order Poales; family Poaceae; genus Phyllostachys; species Phyllostachys edulis. The sequence goes on along the minus strand of CM070562.1, from coordinate 54,179,406 downwards.
GATGGGGACCTCTTTACTCATTGCCCACATTCTGCGAATGTAGGGATTTCAAGCCCGTCATTTACATGACGGGACCTCAATAGTTCATACTTGGTCACCTAGTGACCAAGACTCAATCATGCTTTGACATGCATATGCACAATGACATCATCTTCCAATTATATGAACTCAACATGTACATAATAACATATAAACATTAACAACATACACAGGAAGCTTTAACCATAACTTGCATTTACCAAGATATATTGTAATTCATCACATTGACATCCATGCATGGCTATTACGAACAAGATACAATCAATCTCAGCAAATAATCATAATTATTCTACAACCCTAATACTTGCCTCAACCGTGCGAGAACGGTGGACGCGAAGAGGGCGCTGCCCCTGGGATCACGCTCCCACCTGAACATAATGATAACCCAAACTAAGACAAGCATACTGGACCAAAAGCATAAATAAGAACACAATTGAACTCGCTAAACTCCCAAGTGTTTCCAATTTTCCAATTTCTACCGATCGATTTGGTGTTCACTGCGGACAGTCAACTTACAAAAATACATAACTTTCTGCTCAGGAGTCCAAATGAGATGTTCTAATACTTTTTGGAAAGATAATTAAATTACCTAAATAAACTTAGTTGGAGAGCCCTTCTGATTCTGCCATTTACTGCCCCTACCAAGCCAATCTACAGAACATCAATTATCACATCGGGTTCTCTGGACAGTACACTAAAATTATCATAACTTTTGCTACGAAAGTCCAATTCTTACATTCTTTAGCTTTTTGGAAAGGTAAGGAAATTACCCATCTTTTTCATTATAAAGAGATCCTCTGATTTCGTCTTCAACTAATAGATTAACTCAGATTTCTACAGACTGTCAGGATGTTGACAGATTAACAGGACAGCAGCACTAAACAATTCATAACTTTCTAACCGTTAATCGGATCTGGGTGTTCTTAGCGGCCAAGGAAAGCTAAGGACATAACCCAACTATCTCTAAGAGATTAGATCCCCAGATTATGTCTCTAAAGATATGAAAACTGTCATTCAATCTACTGGACAGAACACGATCTATTAGCTGTTGATTACTTGATCTACCAAACGAAATCAATTGCAACTAATACGCATCAACCAGCGAAGAACATGCGATGTTACCCTTGTAGAATCGCAGGAAGATGATGAACTCGCCCCGCGAAGATAATCTTCTCCCCTCACCTTCTTCTTCCTCCTATGGCCGGCAGCGGGCAGCACCTTTGGCCGGCGGCAAGGAGAGGCACCGGAGGAGAGGGGGCACCACTATGGAGGAGAGGGGTGTTCTACAGTAGTCATGCTACAGTGGCGGCAGTACTGTAGCTGCAGTGCGGCTAGGGTTTCCCCCTTCCTTTTATTGGTGGCCGGCCCCTCCTGGGCCAAGGCCCGAGGCCCAAGTTGTCAAGAACCGCAAAACCCCCTTTTATATCTAATTTCTTTTTGAACGCCAGAGAATAAATCGGAGTATTACATTAAAACCCCCTCTTTCTCCTTTTCAATCGCTTTGCTAAAAGAAACATTCTCCCGATTTAATTATTCTCTCCCGATTTATTTATTCTCTCCCGATTTAATTTTTGGGGTATTACATTCTACCCTCCTTAAATGTAATTCAATTCTAATTCTATTCAACCTCAACACCAAAGAATAACCACTGCTAAAAGATTTACTAACATTACTATGTACCTGCCGTGAATAACTTTGGATAATGCTCGCGCATACGAGACTCCAATTCCCAAGTCGCCTCTCTCTCGGACTAATGGGACAAAGGCACCTTGACACAAACCAACGACTTGTGCCTCAGCACTCGCTCTGACCTCTCTAACAACGCACAGGATGCTACTCAAAGGTCAGCGGCTCCCGCAAAACTTCAAACTTTGGACCTCTCTGGTACTCACTCAGCACTGGAACAAACAAGACGATGTGTACTCCACGCATGGACACAATACCGTCCTAACGTTTTGCCAACTTCAAACTTCCCACAACTTCCAGAAACAAACCAATGTACCTTGGGATATCCTTCCCTTTGGTACCAAACCATAGAATTTGTGCATAAGCATATGGAACGCTCATTCTATCTTCAGTCGATCTCTTCATCCTAACCAGGAGGGTCTTCGTTAAGTAGGGACGCACAATACAACTTATTTTAATCGACTCTAAAAATCAGATTCAATTGAAATCAAAGGATTCACAATGCAATTCCAACTTCCCTCAAAACACTCAAATCCAAAATCGAAGATTCCCCATGAAAACCTTTTCACAATCCAACTAGACAGTTTGTAATTAAACTCCACATAAGCCAAAAGAAATCACTCGAGTGCTCAAATCAACTACTTCATTTTTTTTTCCTGAACTGGAAAGAACCACCTCGTCAACATAGAGTCAACTCAAATTGTACATGATCTCCATTATGAAAACCCAACTCAACTAGAACTAATAGATCACTTCTCTACTCGAGAAATCCTTCTTTTCTCAGATGTCCTTTTAAGGGATAAATCCTTTCCCAAATAATGGGCTTCGAAATCATCACACTAATTCATTCTCTGAACCTACAATCCCCAAAATGATCCTCAAACCGAAAGAACAACCATACTTATTTAGAGGGACGCTATTAATCCACAAAGGAATTCTCTAGTCCACTCCTATACCAAGGGGATTATTTTGACAAATGGTTTTCCAACACTTTAATAAAGATTATTCATTCTCAACCACACCACCTCGTTCTATTACGGACAATCCACTTGAAATTCTTAGCGCACATGCTCATTTGCTTTACCCCAAAGTATTCTCTCGAAGATCAACACACTATTCAAAATTCGTTTATGTTCATCTACCTCTACACATAATATTGGGTCTCCAAGGTCCTAGCATAAAAAAAATACAAAGCCCAAATTCAACCTCCAAGTCTCCTACCATGAATTTCTGGTATAATTGATAGGAAATACTCAAATTCGTTTACTAAAATTTCACACAGCTCAACAATAATCTCAGTTATTAATATCAACATTCCTCACTAATCAAGTAACCACCCCAAAGCGATTTATTTCATCAATCTTAGTCCTCCTCTAATCCACACCAATCCAATTCAGATACACAACCACAATATACCCATTCGCAATACTCTAACTGATTGACCAAGATTCAAACATACTCAATCACTAACATCAATAAATAAATAAATTCTTGACCAAGTTATCCTTGGAGATAATCCAATTCCCATAGAGTTACTCACTGAGGCCGAGTCATACTTGACAAAAACTCAACAATTCCTGCTATCCCGTTAATTAGCACAACGCTTAGGCTTCTCTTCACCGCTATTCCCATTAAACTTCACCATCAAAACTCTTGTACACAATCTTACTAGGTATCCAATTGTGACACTATAATAAATTTACCAAGAGTCCATACTTTCGATAATCCCAATATCCCAACATGGACAAAGGTTATTGGATCAAAACCCACCATATGTTCCACTAGTTGTAACACTAATAATAATTTTTTTTATATCTCATCGACAAACATTTCACTTAAATAGAACTCTCTCCAGGTGTTATAGGTCAAAACCAATTCACTGTCTACTGCTCTTTAAATAGCTGGGTTCCCAAAATTCACCACTATCATGTACTTGTCCACCACCAACCCGTCGCCGTAATACACTTTATAAGAATTGGCAACACAAGTTGGTTAATTCCTTTCTCAAAAGGAAGAAACAAACAAATACTAGTCTCAATGCACAAGAACAACGTTGTTCCTCGAGTGAGCAAGAGACCGAGAGAAAGCAATCAGATATTAATGATCTCGGAAAACAAAATACAAGTCCGCAGGTACATTTCCCACAAGAAGGAATTTTCAAACCTCCAAGAATCATAATAAAACACTGCTATGGAGACCCAAGAAACTCTTAAGTCAGAATAAATTTAAAAGTTGCAAATTACAATTTTAACTCCAACCTCAAATGCTTGATGGTACACATTTTCCGTTAACAAAGAAAATAATTTTTTCTTTGATTACAACGCTATTTGCCAATCCAAACAAGAAATGCCTTTAAAACCAAATCACATTAACCACCTAGGAACCAATCAGAACCTTTCCATATGTCACATTGCTCAATTAATTCCATCTACTACATAAATCATGATCTCCCAAAAGAGCACGTATGCAAAATTGCAAACATTTCATTTAACCCAGATTACGAAAAGCAATCAACTTACTTCCTCTCTAGAAGAATCATTACCACTCCAACGTGTCACATTCTCTTATCGACAATCTTACTAATATCAAGAATAATTCACTCTTAACAAGATTCGTTATTGTCAACTCTTCCTTTATAAAGCTCCTAACGGCTTACCAAAGTATTACATACCACTTTATCATATCATCCTCAATTGAGAGTATACCAAATTCTTACAATCTCATTGCAACAACCACTTTATCTTAGAGGAGACCTACTACATAATTTAAGAGGTTATTCCAAAGTCCTCACATCAAACGCATACTATTATCCGACAAATTCACCATCATGCAAACACAGGTCATCCCCATGAAACACACATGAGTAAATCACTTTTGACTTTCAACCTTTCACTTATTAGGAACGCTCACACTAATTTAGTACACTCTAATTTTAATCTGGAGGTTATCATAACCCAATGATGATTATTCAATTATGGACGAATTGATGGTCATTCCTCTATTTGTATTCCCACGAGCATAAATAAGATCATCAAATAGTCAATTAAAGAAAACCCCATATTATTATCTACTAAGACCATAGTCGAACACCTCCTTATTTTTCTCTTGTTGCACAGTTAGATTAATCCAAATACTCTAATAAGTTTAGCAAACTAAACAATTCTATTGATCAACCATTTCATCAATGTTCCACACTTCTTAATAACTCTATTGATTCCGACTAAATATAGTTATACTCATAGTCACAGCTCATCAAGAACTACTAGAGGACAACCTCAACTTATTCAACTTTCCTTTCAAGGATCTTAGGTAAGATCGATCATGCACACACTGCAACCCAATCTTGATAATCCATATCATATTCATTAAGTGCTTTGATTATAACCTCTCATCTTATCATGACAAAACACCGCTAAAGGGTTTAACAACTTCTTTCATTAGGAAGAACCATTAATCTTCAACACTCAAAATACCAAGAGAGACACATTGAGTAAAAGCCTCCACGCACTAAAGGACTTGCAAAAGGAAACTTCCATTAACCCAAAAACATCAAGTTTAATAAATGGATCAAGTTTTCCCATGAGAAAGACAAAACTTCAATACAAAGGTCAAACTTGACCATCAACCAAGTTCACCAGCCGCAAGAATAACTCATCGGTTGGGAAAACAATGATTGCTTTACAGGACAAATTCAGCCCAATTGAAACACACTATCCTTTCTCAAAGCAACCCATCAACCGCAATGAACTAATAACCCAAGAGAAACTCATCAGTCACAACTGGACAAGAGTTGACCAAATTCAAAGAAGAGAACAACTCTTCTAAAGGTACTCACTATCGCGCCTGTACTAAGATATCCGAGGAAACCACTTCACTATTCTCTTACTATGAACAGTGGTGTAACCTGGTAAAGCCTAGGACCACAACCATGACCTCAACCTCTCGACATCAACTATCATAATATATAACTAATATAATCAATTATAAGTATATAAGATTATATCATACAATAAGCACAATGATCAACTAGCAACTATAGCACAAAAGTAACTATTTACTCAACGGAAGCGTATATGCAATGCAAAAACCCAACCCATCTACTGTGCATAGTGTGTCAAAATTAATACTTTAAATACCACAGACCTACAAATTTCACTCGATACTAATCAGAAACACCCCAGCTCAACATTGAGCCTGGAATGCTACTAAAATTAAATTAAACAAAACTAAACTAAGATCATTTACCGATTTCGGCATAACCTCCTTTGTATAATCAACTATACCGAGGTTCCATCAATTGATCATAGCAATTAACACTAAACTCAATATTCAAGTTCATTCAAGCATGCAAGATAATCTAATAATCATAAGCAAAACTTGCTATTCTCCTTATTACAAATAAACTGAAACATTTAACCAATCATACGCGAATCTCAAATAGATTGCTAATTATTAGAATAAAGACTAAATGATAGACGCCTTAAGGATGAGTGGTAGTGAGTGCATCCAAACATCTACTCCCTCCCATGCATGCCGTTCTTGCCAGTTGTACCTAAAACATATCAAAGCAAGTATGAGCCCAAAGACTCAGCAAGTATCAACAAGGTTAAAGCTAAAATCACAGTCATAGCATCAATATTCCAAATAAAACATTTCACTAAACATAAACTTCATGCTTGTAATGCGTCCATGCAATGCACCTTTTAAATTTTATCTCTTTTCGCATTTTACCGGTAATGCGAGGTATACGTCCGTCGATGTATACCCTTGCCTATGCACCCTGGCATAGGGACCAAGAGCCTATACTCCGCAAGTATAGGGACCTATGCCCTTCATCATCATGATGGGGACCTCTTTACTCATTGCCCACATTCTGCGAATGTGGGGACCTCAAGTCCGTCATTTACATGACGGGGACCTCAACAGTTCATACTTGGTCACCTAGTGACCAAGACTCAATCATGCTTTGACATGCATATGCACAATGACATCATCTTCCAATTATATGAACTCAACATGTACATAATAACATATAAACATTAACAACATACACAGGAAGCTTTAACCATAACTTGCATTTACCAAGATATATTGTAATTCATCACATTGACATCCATGCATGGCTATTACGAACAAGATACAATCAATCTCAGCAAATAATCATAATTATTCTACAACCCGAATACTTGCCTCAACCGTGCGAGAACGGTGGACGCGAAGAGGGCGCTGCCCCTGGGATCACGCTCCCACCTGAACATAATGATAACCCAAACTAAGACAAGCATACTGGACCAAAAGCATAAATAAGAACACAATTGAACTCGCTAAACTCCCAAGTGTTTCCAATTTTCCAATTTCTACCGATCGATTTGGTGTTCACTGCGGACAGTCAACTTACAAAAATACATAACTTTCTGCTCAGGAGTCCAAATGAGATGTTCTAATACTTTTTGGAAAGATAATTAAATTACCTAAATAAACTTAGTTGGAGAGCCCTTCTGATTCTGCCATTTACTGCCCCTACCAAGCCAATCTACAGAACATCAATTATCACGTCGGGTTCTCTGGACAGTACACTAAAATTATCATAACTTTTGCTACGAAAGTCCAATTCTTACATTCTTTAGCTTTTTGGAAAGGTAAGAAAATTATCCATCTTTTTCATTATAACGAGATCCTCTGATTTTGTCTTCAACTAATAGATTAACTCAGATTTCTACAGACTGTCAGGATGTTGACAGATTAACAGGACAGCAGCACTAAACAATTCATAACTTTCTAACCGTTAATCGGATCTGGGTGTTCTTAGCGGCCACGGAAAGCTAAGGACATAACCCAACTATCTCTAAGAGATTAGATCCCCAGATTCTGTCTCTAAAGATATGAAAACCGTCGTTCAATCTACTGGATAGAACACGATCTATTAGCTGTTGATTACTTGATCTACCAAACGAAATCAATTGCAACTAATACGCATCAACCAGCGAAGAACATGCGATGTTACCCTTGTAGATTCGCAGGAAGATGATGAACTCGCCCCGCGAAGATAATCTTCTCCCCTCACCTTCTTCTTCCTCCTATGGCCGGCAGCGGGCAGCACCTTTGGCCGGCGGCAAGGAGAGGCACCGGAGGAGAGGGGGCACCACTATGGAGGAGTGGGGTGTTCTACAGTAGTCATGCTACAGTGGCGGCGGTACTGTAGCTGCAGTCGGCTAGGGTTTCCCCTTCCTTTTATTGGTGGCGGCCCTCTGGGCCAAGGCCCGAGGCCCAAGTTGTCAAGAACTGCAAAACCCCCTTTTATATCTAATTTCTCTTTGAACGCCAGAGAATAAATCGGAGTATTACATTAAAACCCCCTCTTTCTCCTTTTCAATCGCTTTGCTAAAAGAAACATTCTCCCGATTTAATTATTCTCTCCCGATTTATTTATTCTCTCCCGATTTAATTTTTGGGGTAGTACAAGTAGCTCCCAACAGGTGCCGATACTCAAGATTGAGGCTCCGACGGAACCTCTTGGCCTTCTACAGATCATTACTCTCTACTGACAAGATGAAACAAACCAAATTATTGAACTCGGCCTCATACTCAGCAATGGACATCTTCCCCTGAGCAAAGGTCATCAAGGCCACCTCAATCTTCTCAACAAAAGAATAGGGATAGAACTTTGCCTTGAACTGATCAACAAAGTTCTCCCAAGAAACTAGACTCTGAGCGGCGATCCTTGATATCAAAACACCATCCCACCAGATATCTGATTGCCCTTTTAGCTGAAAGTCTACTAAACGGACCCTCTGATGTGAAGACAGCTCCAAGTCTCCAAATTGTCTCTCCATATAGCGCAACCAATCCACTGCTTGGACCGGCATGCTCGATCAGTCAAACGGATCCAACCTCAACCGCATCCACTCTCGAAGCGTCATCTGCGCCTCGGTTGCAGGAGAAGGGGCAACAGGAGCAGCAACAAATGACGCAGCAGCAGAGGCTGTTGGCGCCTATTGAAGGAGAGCACGAATCTCTCCTACCAACTCTCTCAGCAAAGCGGGGGTCTCATCCTGACCCCCAACCGGAGGCGGGTCAACAGCAACCCCCTCCTCAATAGTATCGTTCCCCTTAGCTACTGACTCGACTGCCACAGGTGGTGGCTCCACGGGACCACGCCTGTGGCCACGACCTCCACCACAGTCCCCATGACTGCGGCTACCACGACCACATCCTCTACCTCTCGGCATAGCTATCAACACAATCAACAACACACAATAAGTTCAAAGAACCAATATCAACTCATACATCAATATATAGTACAACATATCAGAAGCGTAAAAGCAATACTCGTCCCATACTCATCCTACTTGCACTAGTGTGTCAAATTCTAAGTTAATTAACCATTAGCAAATTTTAGTTGATTTTACTAGTCCTAAAACAAATTTTAGCAATTTTAGGTTACCTAAGTTGTTAATCTATTCACCACAGACTCTAAAGCCTGCTCTGATACCAACTATAACACCCCAGCCAATATTGAGCCTAGAATGCCACTAAACTACCCTAGCAATTAGATTTACATTAATTAACAATAAAATTACAGCAAGCAATTCAATATTAAAAACCCATCCACGGGTCAGAATAACATAAGAATAAAGACATGACAAGCACTGAAATTTAAAATCTAGATAGTAGACAGAATAATAGTTCAAGAATTAAGCAAGACCAATTCCCAAGGGACCTAGTTCCAACCGATCATCTAGAATTATTCAATGTCTATTATAACTTAAAAGAATAAACCATCATGCTAAGGTAAAGTTTCCTCATGACAATGATTAAATAATTGAGTGTATGCGGTGTTCCAAGTGCTATCCCTTCTCAAATGAAGCGTCGTCAACGATCACCTAAAAATAACAGTAAAGCAAGGGTGAGTTCATGACTCAGCAAGTACGATAGTAAGCAATGAATAATCCTTAATCAGTAGTACAAAATATCATCATCAACATTAATTGTTCTTGTTTCTTTATTCTCATACTCAATCATTCAATTCTCTTTCTTTATTCGCATACACAATCATCAAATACCTTTCATTCTATGCATCTCTACACTATATGTTCACATGTACTTCTTTTGATTATACCAGTATAGCATGAGTAATCACCTGTCGATGATACACTCTCAAGCCCGTCCTCCTCAAGGATCAGGGACCTCCTCCACTCCCGTGGAGTTGTGATCAATATGATCACCTTCTCATATGCAATGATGTTTATGAATGCATAAATATTCATAGTTTCATCAATATTACCATAGTCCAACAATATCATATCCAACAATAAGGAATAAATAATTACCATTAACATTACTTTCAATTAAATAATTAAAAGCACAACAATATAATGGTAATAAATAGTAAAGCATACAGTAACCAACCAATGACCATTGTCTACTATGCACTTGCCTCTTATCTTTGTGATGCTAGAGAGCGAAACGACGGCAATGCACACGAGACCCCGCTCCCTAGACAACAAATTCAAAACACATATCAAAACCTTCACATTACAGCACCAATACCTTACTCTAACCGTCATCGCACGCCTAAACCAAATCGGCCTTTTTAACTCGAAACTACCGGACACACTCCTCGCTGTCCCGGTAGTAAAATGGTCCTATCTTACTCATCTGAACTCTAAATTCGGCCATCCAAGGCTTTATGGAACTATCATGAAACAACCTACATTTTTCTAGTTATGATAAAACTCTGATTCTAACGTTTTCTACCCCGTTTCTTTACCCAAAAACCGTTTCAGATTATGTCAGAACAGCCCGTTTCACAATTTTATATCTTTAATTATAAAACTTAAAAATATATGAATAATGTGTGTTTTGGAAACTAAACAACATTTCCTACAATATCAAGTTAACAAAAATATTTAATTTTACCAATTTTTACACAAAATCGACCCAACTTCACGACGTCTGCCAATTACACCCAGAATCTGGACAACAACTTTCTAGAGGCTGTATCTTTTCGCTCGCTACTCTGTTTTTAATGATCCATACCTTCCTAGAAAGCTAACGCAATAAACTAGCTTTTCAATAATTAGACTGAACTCTAATTCCGAGCCTAAATACCACTAATCGTCCCCGCAACGTTCTACCCTAATCCTGACGAACCTGGACCGAAAGTCATCTACTCTTCCCATTGACCTAACATTCTACAAAATAAATAACAATTAACCTAGGGCAACCCTACATGGGTTGCGATTGTTACCCTTGGAGACCATGGCTAGGATCACTGATTTTCTGCGAGATCCTTCTCTCTTTCTTCCTCTCCTCTCCTTGTTGTCCCTCTTCTTCCTGTTGGCCTCCCTGTCCCCTCGGCAACAAAGACTTGCGATCGGTGAGGCACAAAGACAAAGATCAGTGACTGTGCGGCGGTGTAGAAGGCGATGGTGGCTGTAGGGGAGTGGCGGCTGCAAGAGGGAGGGGTGGAGGAGCAAGGGGGCGGGGGCTAGGGTTGTTGTCGCCCCCATGGACCCTCTTAAGGCTTCGTACCACCTTGGGCCTTAGTGCCGTGGGCCAGACACCCATGGCCCAGGTTCTGATGAATTTTTAGAAAACCCCTTTTTAATCTTTTTCGTTCCCTCACTAATGCTTTCGGAGTATTACATGGCAAGCATAGTGAAGATGGCAAGGTTGTCGAGGAGGCTACGACGACGGCGCCACCATGGGAGGATTAGGAGGAATCAGGGGGAGCCGAGGCCAGCCATGCGTGGTCACGGGCGAAGCCAGTAAGGAGTAGCCCGGCAGCAATGGCGGTGGCCTCATGGAGCAGCCCGGCGATGGCGAAGGCTACTCTCTGTGTGTGAGTGCGTGTGATGTGTGTGTAACGTCTTGTTTTCGAACGGGAATAGTGAATACTAATTTGGTTTTCGGTTTTCAAACCTTATGTCAAATTATCAAATATTTTCAAAACTTCTAGCTTCTAGCTAAAGCCCGAGTTTGTGTTTCAAACCTTCTAGCAATTACTAAATTCAAAATTCAACTTGATTTCATCTTTTTGAACTTGAGCCATTTCTCAATTTGGCCTTCCTCCTTTTATTGGGCTCAGCCCGTATTCTTTCCTGGGCCTGGCCCACTTCCCCATTGCCCACCACGGCCCAGCCTCCCCCCTTTTTCGGCTGGGGCTCAGCCCGTATTCTTTCCTGGGCCTGGCCCACTTCCCCATTGCCCACCACGGCCCAGCCTCCCCCCTTTTTCGGCTGGCGCTCAGCCCAAGCCCACCCCCTCCTACTTCTTCCTCCCCTGGCCTGAGCCAGCCGCAAGCCATGAGGCCGCCTGTGCCAAGCTCCCGTGCGCCCGGTAGTCACCGCCACCTACGCCCCCGCCAGCACCTATAAGCTCACTGCTGCTCCCACCTGCTCCCCTGTTGCCCGCTCCTCCCCGGCTGAGCCGCCCATGCCCCTGCCATGTCCACGCCGCTCTCTGCCATCTTGAGCGCCCGTGCGCCTGCCACCACAAGCGCTCGCCTGCATCTCTGCCACCCGCATGCCCCCGGCTTCCCAAGTCGCGTCGTGATGACAGCCGCCTCACCTACTCCTTGACCTCGTACGCCCCGCTCCCGCCATGTCGTGTTTGCGCAGAACTTACCCACGCCGCTCCTCGGGACAGCGCGTGCGCACGAACCCCTCCAACGGCTCCCAGCCCATGAGCCCCTATAAGAGAGCGCCTCCCCCTTCACCTCCCTTGCTCCCCCCAATTGCTTACCTTCTTCCTCGAAGCTGGAGTAGAAGCCGAGGCCGCCGCTCCCGCAATGGCCGCCTGCCGCCGCCGCCGCCCATCAACTTCTCCCGGCGTCGCGTCACCACGTGCCCCGGTGGCCCTCTTGCCGTCCCCATCTCCTCGCTTTCCCTTGCCGCCCTTCTCCTTCCTCCTCGGCCGCTGCTGACCGCCGGACGCCCGAGCCTTCAGAACCAGTCGCACCCTACCTCCCTCGTAGCGCCACCCTTGCTGGTGTGCCGCCACCGCCTCCACTCAGTCGCCCGCCACCACTTTCTTGCCTCGACAATGCCGCGCCTGCCCCTCGCCGGAGCCACTGCAGCCGCCAGTAGGGTCGCCGCCTTCTTGGGACTCTGTTCCATCCGTTCGCCAGCCGCCTCACCGCCCGCTTGTCGGCACCGCCACCACGCCCCATGCCGATCGAGCACCTCCCCTAGCTTCTCTTTTCTCTGGCCGAAGGAAGCAAATGAATGGGGATGAATAGATTTGTTTGTGGCCCCACTATCATTGACCTTCTCTCTCTCTTGTCTCCCTTCCAGGTGGGCCCAAGGCATATGGCTATGGACTGTGGCACAGTGCTCACGGGCTTGGTCCACGCACTGTGCTGTGAACCATGACACTGTGCTAAGGACCCCACTTGTCAGGGATTGCCTCTCTCTCTCTCTCCTTTCTAATTCCTTGAATTAATTCCAATCCGAGCTTCGAAAGTCCCGTTTTCCCTCATCGTAACTCCAAAAATTATGAAATTTGTTTCTAAAAATTTGTAAATTCAAGATCTTGCTAATGGCATAGGTCTTGTTTAATTTAGAGTTCATTTGTTTATTCTTGTGTATTTGTTTGTTTTCTTTTGCTTGTTGTGCCTTTTTCCAGTGTGTCCGTCTGATTAGGATTCGAAGACGCGGAGGATCTCCACTTCGATCAAGCACAAGATTGTCAAGATCCTCTTACCTATATCCAAGGCGAGTCAATGCTTTGATCATATTGATCCTACATTTTATGTAAATTATATTAGTTTAAATTAACCAAAATTGCATGCTTTAATTCTTTAATCAAATGTATGTTAAAGCTTAAGGTAGTTAAATACCCATTTGATGATTAATTAATTAATATGCCATCCATTGATATTTGATTTCCATTATTCCATGTCACCCTAGTAACTATATGGTAATTACTAGTATAGGTTGTGCTTAAGCGACATGCTAGTTTTGCTTAAGTACCAGGACATTAAATGTCCCAATCATCATCTTTCAAACATGAAATGTGGTTTTGGGTAGTCATTGTGGGGAAATGACTAAGATGGTTGAGTTGATGTATTTTACTCCTCAAAACCCTAACTGTTGTTCCTAGCTGGGCGGATGATATGATGAATGGTATATTAGTGGGTGCTAATGTAGCCCAAAGAATGTTGGTTGTGAATGGTATAATGTTGATGGGTGCTAATGCAGCCCAAGGAGTTTGGTGTATGAAATAAACCGCCCAGATAACCCCTAAGGACTGAATCTTATCATGACCTCCTGTGTAAAACAAGTACAACCACAAGTCTACAAATTGCAACTTGGCTTAGTAAATTTATTGGACCCTGAAAGTCATCTCACTAGTGAAGACGTGCAAGCGTGAGCTGGGAAGGGACACCGATGGTGAAGTGCCTGCTACGACTCGTCGTGGGGGTGACATCCACAACTTATGGGACCCACCGCAAGCGTAGCCCATATGGGTGAGATGATGGAAGGAGCGAGGTAATTTGAAAGGTTACTGTGATGGTCGCTCAACTACATGACTAAGGAATCGTGTGGGGTAACGAGTATGACTATCTCTTGTGGGTATAGTGTACAACCTCTGTAGAGTCTAAACTGTTTAAACAGCCGCGCCTACGGTCAAAGCCGGACATGGAAACTTTACTTGAGTTAGTTCTATTTCAAAAACCTTTCTGGGTGGTATGAAAAATATGATGGGCTCACCTAGCCTTGAGGTTAGATTTTACCTGAGTAGTCGAGCTCAGCGGTGTTAATAATGGAGGTAGATCCAATCAAAAGAAGCATAGGTATAGGTTCCGATGGAGGGAACCTCTACTGAATTAAATATTGCACAATTACTCTCTTTAATAAAATGCAATTTGGTTAAAATGCTAAGTGATAGGAATTTGTAATTATGATAATTCAAAACATTGCTTTAGCAAATTAAAGAACCTGAGCCATCCTTGTTAAGCCTTGCATGTATATTATTGTATTGTGTATTGGCTCGCGAGCACGGAAGTTGTGCTCATTCTCGCTCTTTTCCCCCAAAACCCTCAGAAGCAGGAAATCCTAAAGACTACACATACTACGAGGATCCAGAAGCTGGAGGCCCAGGAGATGATGAAGCGTAGTTAGTCTTTAGTTGTTCTAGTCTCGCCCTAGTCTAGTTGACTCCGTTGGTGCTTGCGTGCATCCTATATTATATGAGTCTTTGGGTAATATCTGTAAACTCTGATGTGCTAATTAATGAATGGTATGGTTTAATCTACGCCATGTATGAATTGATTCAGTGATGTATCTGTGAGTGCTATCTACTGATCCAGGGAATAATACAGTGTTTTTCACAGAGGATTTGGATTCTCAGAATCCGGGTCCGACAGTGTGTGACATAGAAGAAGGGAGAAAATGACAAGGGCAAAATGGTATTTTTCATAGCTACTTTACGGCTTGACTGGTCAAAAATGGCATAAAGTGGTATGGTTTTGAGTTTGTAGTGGCATAGAAGGGAGATGTCACTTTGCGATGGCAAATAAAGGACTTAAAAACTTTGAAGTGGTATATAAAAAGGGAAATTTTGGTCTGTAATACTCTAAAGACGCGTAATTAGAGGAATAACATCATAAACATACTCGACTTCAAAATAGCTTCACAAAGAGCAGAAATTCTGGAAAATAACACTCCTGATGAATTTAGAAATAAGAGCTTAATTTCATAGCATTTTTTTACTAAAAATAAATGAAATTGAATACTTATGCCTGCATTTTTAGAAATTATTCCAATAACTTGAAAAAAATATGTTTAGCTGACAAATAGGAATAATATATCACGGTAACTAGTCAATAAAATGGTGACACTTCCGGTGGTCACCAAGCAAGTGTCTCCAAATTGTGGCACCTTACAATTATTTCCTGGCTCTGCCAGAGGTCACCAAGCAAGTGTCTCAAAAATGTCACGAAGAAAGCTTGTGACTCTTTAAAGGGTCTATGCTACACTGATATTTCGATCTACCGTAAAATTGCATACTGTTGCTGCAGTAAAATATGCTGTAGTATTCTGCATTGAATCATTGTTGCGGATTCAGAACACTATACCAAACAGTGTCCCTCTACATTACTACAGAGGATTCAGATCCACCTGTATTAGGGGATTTACCCACGGATTCGCTGGTAATCGGGAAGATTGCTGTCTCTACACAAAATAAAGAGTCACTAGAAGACTGTTGTGTTGTAGTGGTTCTTTGTCCCCTCTCTCTCTCTCTCTCTCTCTCTCTCTCTCTCTCTCTTCACATGTGTCTCCTAGGTTGTTCTTGATTATACGTAACATATGTATAGATCTATTGCTATGTCAATGTTATATGATGACATCTACTCAGCAAGTGCTAATTCGCAACAAAGTATATGTACTAAAATTGTTGCAAATGTGTAACGAATTGGAAAATTTTGTATCATCAACTATCACAAAAGTTCATCTTTCAAGATCAACAACAAAAAAAAAACACTTAATCTTCTGAAGCCGGTACAAGTATTCCATTAACTGTACTGACTATGAATCACAGTTTGTAGCATCTATTCAATTTCTGCTCTTCCTGCTCTATTTCATTTAGTCCATAATGCTTAGTGTTTGCACATGGTAGGTAGGTGGTATGAACAAACCGGCAACCGCTGGGCAATAGTAGTGATATCAAAGCGAAGGGCATATGTGTTCATCATTGATATGACATTTGTGCCTTAATTTCAGGAAGGTTACCATAGACTTGAGACCAGAAGGGGGACAATAACGCTGCCATAACCCAAGGAGCCTATCTTCGTACTAGCTAGTCGTTCACATTCCGACCATTATATGGTTTGCACTACTGCGTTTAGTTCTAGTAATGAATTGTTGCAAACCTACGCTAGGTTCAAGGCATAAAACAGTAGCGTGTACGTCTCATAAGTTCAACACTCTTATCTCACCGAATACCTGTGAGAACAGTCCAACTGTCTCTGCTGTCATTTTTTATGTGCCAGGAGGCCCAGGACCCAACCTAATCATGCTATTTCTCAGTGAGACTGTGAGACCTCGCGACGAAATTGTTGAGCACTTACAGGTGAGTTGTATTGCCATTTCGTTGGGAGATCGACTTGGAAATTCACCACTGAACGTCAACATTGGCTTAATTAGTTTATTGTTTCTTAAAGTCAAGACTTTTATTGTCCTCTTGTTGACAATTCAGCCTGTTTAGACAGCTTGGTTACCTATATATAGATAAATTGTTTAAAGTTATGAAATTATTTACATGATAATCTTCATGTTTCAGAAAATTACAATTACTATATCTGTCTGTTTAGCTCATTAACCTATTTAACAGCCGGTGAAGTTCTCCCCCTCCTGCCAGGCCACGTCGCCCAAAAAATGTCATCCGTCCGATCACATTCGTGCCCGCTCGCGTCCGTCCGATCAGCCAGAAGCGCTCCATCGGAACACTTACCCAGAGTGCTCCACGTCGCCCACAAGCGCGCGAGGCCCTCTTCTCCCTTCGCTGCGTTCCCCTTCGCCCGTTCCCTAAGCCTCCCTCTTCCTACCACGCCGCTCCCTCCCTCTTCCTCCCCCGCCGCCGTCTCGAGCTCCCTCCCTCTTCCTCCCCCGCAGCCGCTGCCCCCTCTCCTCTCGCCTTCTGTCGCCCCTCTCTGCTGGCACCGCAGCTCCCTCCCTCTTCCTCCCTCGCCACCGTCTCGAGCTCCCTCCTTCTTCCTCCCCCATAGCCCTCTCGAGCTACCTCCCCGGTCGCTATCTCGGCGCATTCTCTCCCGTCCATCCCCTCTCCTTCGGCGCCACTACTCCCTCCCTTCCTCCCCCGCTGCCCCCTCTCCTTTCGCCTTCCGTCGCCCCTCTCCGCCGGCACCACAGCTCCCTCCCTCTTCCTTCCACGCCCCACCCCCTCGATCTCCCTTCCCGGTCACCGCCTTGGCGACTCCTCTCCTGTCCATCCGCTCGCCTCCCCTTCCTCTTGGTCCTCCGCTGCCCTCCTCTACCAGCGCCGCTGCTCTCGCGCTCTTCCCACCCCGCCGCGCCCACGATCTCCCTCCCGGCCGCTGCCTTCGTGCCTTAACTCCCCCCTCCATCGGACTGCTCCGGTGGCGCCGCCACTCCCTGTATGAAGATTTTGCTAGCTACTAATGAGTGGTAGCATGCCAAGATTTTTGCCTGTTTGCTATCCAAGGCTGTCTAGGCTTCACAGATATGCCAACGTTTTTGCCAATATTTCTGCCTATTTGCTATCTAAGGCTGTACAGGCTTCACATATAGCATTGAGGTTAGCTTCATTCCAGACCTTGCCTAATTAGTAGTTGCCTAGCTGGATCGTGATTTCTTCTTAGAAAAAAAACGTTAGAGAAAGGAGTTTGTTGATTTGATGCCGCATTGTTAGTTGCTTGGTGGGTCTTAGGTTGCTGGCTTGGAGTTTCAAAGGTTAGGAATTGCATCAGATAATATAAAAAACCGATAGTGCTATATCAAATTGAGTATTTCAGATCCCCTAATCTTTTTCTGAATGGTGAGTCTTGTTATTTCCTAACATTGCTTTCCTTCTTTTCTGGTTGCTTTGATCTCCTACCAGTTTTACTTTGTTTGTAGATCTCTGTGCAGCTGCAACCACAGTAGCTTTATTGGTGGTTAGTACAGCAAGGGTACTGAATTTACAATCGTGGCGATCAATGTCTAACAAATGCAGCCTTGGTGAACAAGTGTAGTTTCATAAGCGAAATCAGGGGCAGATCCAAGATATTCAACATGGGTGTTCGAAGTTACAAAAATATTGATCAATATAGAACCTAAAGATGCACAATAGTAATAATGGATAATAAAAGTACTAATTGTTTGTACGGAAGATAACATCTCAATTCTCAAATAATTTAAAGAAATTACAAAATAATTAAGAAAATTACAATTTAACTCGACAGTGCTTCATGCCTTGGAAGCGAGATATGACAACATCATCCTTAACTTGCATGAAAAATTCTCACTCAAGAAATGTGAGCAAGCAGTCATTCAAGTATTGCTCACCCATTCTATTTCTTAGCTTATTCTTCACATACTTTATTGACAAAAATACTCTCTCAACACTAGCAGTTGCTACTAGAAGAATTAGCACCAATTTGAGAAGCTTGTAAACAATTTTATAATGGAGGTTCTTCTTTGATTGAACAAGCAGAATTGATAGCTCGACAAGATTTTTCACTTTCCTAAACCTTTCATCTCTTCGCATATCAGTAATGAAGTGTGTAAGTTGAAAGGGAAGATGCATCAATTCTGTGCTTGAGAAATCTTTAGGATAAAATTGAGCAAGCCTAACCAGGTTTTCCTTGTCATAAGCAGCGAATGAATCAGCAGGATTGAATGAAGACATGCAAAGAAGCAAATCTGTGTTTACCTCATCAAACCTGTCATTAAGCTCTCGGAGTTGTCTATCAACGACACTTAAAAACATTTCAACATGGAAACGATGGAGATTCTTCACTTTTTTGAAGAACCTTTTGGATCTTGCAACCGGCTTATAGAAACCATCTATTTTTGCAACTTTGATGTCATGCTTCACACAAAAGGAAGTGACATCATGAAGAAAAGTTTCCCATCTAGCATCCTCCCGCAATAACTGCAATTGAGTCTTTGTCAAATAAATAAGATCAATTGCATTAACAATATCTTGATCCCTCTTTTGCAAAGCATTACTTAAGTCATCTGTGTACCCAAATATGGTTAGCAACAAGTGTGCCATGAAAACAAACTCAAATGACTCAAATGATGTCAACATAGTTTGAGCTTGTATAGCCTCCGTACTAGAAGTGCGATCTTCTCCAATCTTTATAAGAACTTGCCGGATTGAAGGATACAACAAGATGACATGCATAACAGTTTTATAGTGGGATCCCCAACGAGTATCACCTGGCCTACCTAGGCCCATCTCTTCATTCAAACCCCCGCCAGTTTCAATGTCACCCAATTCTAATGCCTCTACAATCCGCTGGGCTTGAGCTAGTCGAAGCATTTGTATCTTTTTACAAGACATCCCTAGAACATTCAACAAATATGCAAGTTCTTTGAAAGAACCAAACACAATCACTATTCTCCTTAGCAACAAAGAACAAGTGTTAATCGGACACTACTACGTAAATGCTATCTTCGACGCCTTTGATCACGACGGTTCATCGAAACCGCTCAGATAAACACAATCTCGAGCGGTTTTGTTACCCACCGTGCGTGTTATTCTCCGTGCTAAAACCGCTGCAGCGAAGATGTCATATCACGAGCGGTTCATGTTTGGAACCGTCAGGATACTTCACGAGCGGTTCCAAACATGAACCGCTCGTGATATTACACAATATCACGAGCGGTTTGTTTTAGAACCGTCGTGATACTTCACGAGCGGTTCCAACATGAACCGTCTGTGATATTGCCCAATATCACAGACGGGTTTTGTTAAAAACCGTCCGTGATAATTAACTCACCACAGACGTATATATATAGCTCCGCCTCCCCGGCCAAAACAGATATAATCTTCTTGATCTCCATATCTCTAGGCGCTACGATAGGTCCATCGCCGTTCCGTGCCCGGTTTGAGTACATCGCCTCACCTCACTGAGCCGGCCTGGTCCATTTCAGTTGTATATTGTCGCCGAGGAGCTTGCCGCCGTCGCCTCTGTTCACCGATCGACGACCCAGCCGCGCCTTGGACCTTCCCCGACTTTCATTGACACCTTCCTCGTGATCGGTGAGAGATATCAAGCATAAGCATCCTTTAATTTGAGTAGTTTGAGCGCACGCCAAATCGCTAGTTTCAGCGCCTCATGGGACATCGTCTGTCGGTTCGCCTCGGCGAGACCTTAGGGCCGAGAGCCACGACTATATAGCAATGCGATGTCACCCTAAGCCCAGCTTTGAGCTTCAAATTAATTAATCCTACTGTTTTTAATCATTTAGTTAATAAACTAACGAGTCTATGACATGTGGGATCGCCATAGATTTTATAAATAAAATCATGAAATAAAAATGAGTCAGCGACAAGTAGGGCCCACATGTAAGTTAATAAAATCCAAAAATGTAAAAATGAAAAAATCATAATTAAGCCTCGGAAAATACGCTTTGAAAGTCATCACCCTTTTATTTATTTTCGTGGTTTTCAATACGAACCGTGTGATGGACCGGTTTGGATGTACACCGAGAACCGTGTGAGTGAAGAGTACATTAATGGCGTGTTCCTTTTACAAGAGCCGCCGAGGAGGATATGTTGAATAAGGGGCGGAATATATGTATTGTCCATGCATTGATCGCGAGAATCAAGATGTTTAACAACCGAGCGCAGATCGAAGCACACTTGATTCAAGGGTTTCAAAAGGGTTATACATGTTGGACCATCCACGGTGAAGAGCATATTATCAGAAGTCAACGATATGCATATTATCAGAAGTCAACGATATGCCGCGAATGTCGATTGTGGTTCCGATTCGGATAAGTCGCACGATGACAATCTAGATCGAGATGCTTGCGATGCGAAGGAACTGTGATGAGAGGGAGTATGTTCAATTCGGGCGTGATGGAGGACTCAGAGAAACCTTTGTTCCCGGCTGCAAGTCGGAATACACAAGGTTGTCATCCGTGCTTAAACCGCTGAAATTGAAGGCAAACAACGGTTGGTCCGACAAGAGTTTCACGAGTCATTAGGTCTCTTAGCGGACATGCTTCGGAGGGAAATGAGTTGCCCAAAACCACCTACAAAGCCAAAAGGTTCTTTGTCCATTGGGAATGGAAGTAGAAAGAATACATGCATGTCCGAACGATCAGATCCTCTACCGTAACGAGTATACAAACATGCATGTATGTCCGTGCAACGCATCCCGATACAAGCGTAAAAGCAATCGGATGACGACGAGGAATCGAGGTGAAGAAAGGACCTCTGCTAAGGTGGCGTGGTATCTTCTGTAATTCCCCGTTTGAGCGGTTTTTGCGAACCCAAAGAATGCAAAAGCTGCAGATTGGCACTCGAGAGGAGCGTAAGAATGACGGAAAGTTAAGACACCTCTGATTCCGCCCGGTGGAGAAACATCGATAGGAGGTTTGCGAGACTTCAAAAGGAACCGAGGAATATAAGGTTTGGATTGAGTACAGATGGAATGAATCCTTTCGGTAATATGAGCAGCCGACATAGCACTTGGCCCGTGACGCTCTGTATCTACAACCTTCCTCCTTGGTTGTGTATGAAGCGGAAGTATATTTTGTTGTCGATACTTATCCAAGGGCCGAAGCAACCTGGGAATGATATTGATGTGTACCTAGCACCATTGATGGAAGATCTAAAAATCTTGTGGATTGAAGGGTGCAGTATGGGATGCGTACAAGCGAGAGAACTTCATTTTACGTTCCTTGTTGTTTTGCACCATAAATGATTATCCCCCTTGCTAACTGTCGGCCGGTACAAAAGGGGCCAAAGCCCAGTACTCACTACTTAGATGATACCAGAGTGTGGTGAATCACTCGCGCAAAACCGTGTACATGCGTCATCGTAGGTTCCTTCGGAGGGCTCACCCATACCGCAGGATGAAGAAACAATTCGACGGAGAGAAGGAGGACAATTCAGCTCCAAGGCATTTAAGCGGAAAAGAGGTCTATGATATGGTTAAGGATTTAGATGTTGTGCTTGGAAAGGGATGTAAATCGAGGACAAGTAAGAAGAACATGTGGAAGAAGAGATCAATATTTTGGGACTTACCTTATTGGGAGCACCTAGAAGTTCGCCACTGCATCGACGTCATGCATGTAGAAAATAATGTATGTGACGACTTGATTGGTCTCTTACTGAACATTCGTGACAAAACAAAAGATGGTGTCAACGCACGGCTTGACTTGGTTGATATGGACATCAGACCTGAGTTAGCACCAACAAGGACCGATAAAGGACGAACGTACCTTCCCCACTTGTTACACTCTGTCCAAGGCCGAGAGACCGAATCTGTGCGGTGCTTGCATGGCGTGAAAGTTCTGTCCGGTTACTCGCCAACATGAAGAAACTTGTTTCGATAAAAGATTTGAAGTTAATTGGCATGAAGTCTCATGATTGTCATGTGTTGATGACACAAATGCTCCCTCGTTGCAATTAGAAGTATTTTGCGATCAAGGTCCGAGAGACAATCATGAGGTCGTGTTATTTTTAACACAATTGCTCGAAAGGTCATCGATCTCGAAGGACTAGATGCTCTGCGGGGCGAGGTGGTGACGACACTATGTGATCTTGAGATGTATTTCCCTCCATCGTTTTTCGATATCATGGTCCATCTCATTGTTCATATTGTGAGGAGATAAAGATGTGCGGGCCCGTGTTCCTCGTAGCATGTACCCGTTCGAGAGGTTCATGGGAATTCTCAAGTCATATGTACGAAATCGATCTCGGCGAGAGGGCAAGATCGTCGAAGGTTATGCAACCGAAGAGGTCATTGAGTTACGCCTCGATTACATGGCTCGGTCGAACCGATGGGTGTGCCTCGATCTCGCCATGAGGGGAGGCTCGAGGGTATCGGGACCATCGGAAGGAAAGCAATCACTCCAAATATGGATGCGTATGCTCAAGCCCATTTCACTGTCTTGCAACACATGACTGAAGTGTCCCCGTATATCGACCAAAGACAAGGGCGTGCTTGACAATGTAATCCGCCGCGGCGGATGTTTGAATCACGAGACAACACAACAGACGGTTCAACCAATGGTTGAAGGAGCGACTTGCTAGGAGCTCGTCAAGTGATATGCTGACATGGTTGGCAAAAGGGCCAACATTTATAGTTGTAACATGGCGAGGATATGACATAAATGGGTACACATTCTATACGCAGGCTCAGGATATAAAAAGCACTAACCAGAACAGCGGTGTCCGCATAGATGCATTCAGTACCGATGGGCTGAGGAGCTCCTACTATGGGCAAATAGAGGAGATATGGGAGCTCGACTACGTGCTTTTCAAGATCCCCCTATTTCGGTGCCGTTGGGTCCATCTCCCATAGGTGAAGGTCGACAAGTACGGCGTCACTACCGTGGACCTCGAACGTGTCGGATACAAAGACGAACCGTTCGTACTGGCTAACCAAGTTGTTCAAGTCTTCTATGTTACCGACCCGGCAAATAAGAAGCGCCACGTAGTTCTTCATGGAAAAAGGAGGATTGTCGGAGTTGAGAATGTAGTGGACGAGGAAGAATACAATCAATTTGACGAGTTGCCTCCTTTCGGAAACGGCATAAGGGTCGAGGAAGAAGAACATGACGAAACTAGCTACATACGCGTCGATCATCATGAAGGGCTAATTTTTAAAGATTAATTGAACAATGTGTGTATATGTACTATATACATTCTGATGATCATGGTTAATTTTAGTTCATTTGAGTTAATTAATTGAGATTTGTACTGTGAAATGGATGTGATTGTTTCTCAAATGAATGTGAATTGGATGTATATACATGTACTTGTTGTCTTTTCTGCTTGTTTCAGAGGGCATGGCTAGCATTTCCTGAGGCTAGCCAATAAATGTAACGATCTAGATATTAACCAATACAAAATAATATCACGAGCGGTTTGAACTACGATCGTCTCACATGTGTATCACGAGCGGTTGTTTATCAAATCGTCTCATGCTACATATATATCATGAGCGGTTGTTTATTAACACCGCTCATGATACATCATATATCACGAGCGGTTCTAACTTAGAACCGCTCATGTACCTATCACGAGCGGTTCTAAATTAGAACCGTCTGTGATAAATCACATATCACAGACGGTTGTTTATTAAAACCGTCTGTGATTCATCAATATCACAGACGGTTGTTTATTAAAACCGTCTGTGATACATCACATATCACAGACGGTTCTAAGTTAGAACCGGCTGTGATAGTGTGTATCACAGACGGTTCTAATTTAGAACCGTCTGTGATGTCCATCCCTATTTACATTCGGACTCTAGCTAGGGTTTGCCGCGCCCGCCACTCTCAAACGATTAAGTTTCTCAACTCCTCTCGCTCCCTCCTCCCCCGAGCCCGTCGCCACCGTCCTCGACGCCGCCTCCTCGAGCCCGGCGCTACTCCTCCCCCGATCCCGTCGACGCCGCCTCCTCCTCCAGCCCGGCGCGCCTCCCCCCGAGCCCGCCGAGCCTCCTCCTCTGCCCTTGAGCCCGCCGCCTCCTCCCTCCCCGAGCCCGCGCGCCTCCCCTTCGACGCTTGCCCTGCTTTGCTCGTCTTGCTCCTGCTCGTCCTTCTCCTCGGCGCCTAAAGGTAACCAATGCCGAAGTTACCGATCGACCCCATGCCCCTTTCCCTAACTATTTCTATCAATAATCTGTCATGGTCCTTCGTGATAATTGTACTTGTTTTAGGAATTTGTATTTGTTCTAGTCGATTATTCATATGGTATTTGTTTTGATCTCGCTCTTTGGAATACATTGCAATGTGGTGTGTTGGGCTTGAGATGAATGCTCTGTGATGATAATAGTCTTGTCTTGAAATTGTTTTGATAATCGGGTTTGTACTTGAGCTCTAATTGGAATGCTTACTCTACATCTTATAGCAATATCAAAATGTTAAATCTTAGCTTTATCTGATTTCATTTGTTCACATGATGTTCTATTTCTTGTGAAGATGTCTTCCGCTCATTCTCGAGTCGGTACGCCTCATGTGTCCGATGATGCACCATCCTCTGGAACAATATCCAACCGCGGTAGAAGAAGAGGAATATCGAAAAGGCCCACGGGCGATTTACCATCACGGTCGTCGATCAGGGACCCTATCAATCCTCGCCGAGCGCGCCGCCGATTCCGGAGAATGGTCGAATAGTTGCATGGGAACGGGTCAAGATCACCTACGATTCGTGGAAGGTGGTGCCCGACCATTGAAAACTGTCTTGCCGACGGAAATTCTTGCATCGCTCGAGATCCCAGAGAACTCCCGGACTCCGTCGACGACACAGCGTTGCTACAAGCGTGCAAAGCGTGGAAGAACTTCAAGAGCACGCTTGTCAAGAACTACGTGGAGAAGGATCTGCCGCCTTCCACAAGTATCTATTATTGGAAGAGTCTGGGCGAGTTTGTGGCGAAGAAGACGACAGATGAATTTAAGAGTGAAAGTGCGGCGCACACGGCCCTCGAGCAAAAACAAGCACCCCCACGCACTCGGCACGGCTGGGTATGCGGGTAAAGCCCGATATGGAGGGATCAGAACAGCGAAAGCGGTTTGAATCTCTCCTGCTATTTCGAGATCAGCGATGTGCGCGCCGACAAAGGGTTATTTGCGAGGTTAGCTATTCGCCCTCGGAAGTGTACTTTCCAAACCCGAAGACCGTGAAGTGTCCCAACGCTGGTAAGATATCGAACTACCTAGTTTGTAATTACTCCATAACTTCATAGGAAGTGAAATGACATGTCGGGCTATATTGCGAGATAACGCCGAGTGCACAATCTTCCCAAGGCTCATTCCAGCGGATAGGGAGAAAGATATACTCTCTGCGGCCCTAGGAAACAAAGATGAGCATCCGGTCGCACGAGAGGCGCCGGCGTTTTTGTCACATGGGAACAATGGTTCCAAGCGGACAAAGGATCGCACTCGAGTAGGAGGAGAGCCAAAGCCGAGCACGATGCAAAGCTACGAGAGGATCTTCGTGCATCCTCGAGATGAGCTCACCAAAAAATCGAGCGAGGTCGGTGAAAAAGTCACCAATCCTTTGAGGAAAGGATTCGTATGCTCGAGCAAAAGCAATGAAGAGACTTTTGAGGAAAGGATTAGGGATTGCAAATGCCAAGTCGGTTGGAAGCCCTGCCCCTACTATACCGCTAGCTAGCCCCCCAAACATCCGAGTAGTCACTGGCGTCAACCCTAACCCTACCACAATAGGTGATGACAGATTTTCCGTCGATGACATCCGGTAATAATTATTATCTCTGGAATGCTCAATCCATTCATAAGCTTTGTTGGAGTAGCTAATTTTGTACCGCTATGTACGTGGGTGGCTACGGCGCAAGCTCCAAGTGAGATATGTCTCTGTTGCCTAGATGCTTGCTTGGGGCCAGGTGTATCCATCCAGTATCGGAGCTTTGGTGCACGGTGCAAATCTAGCTCCGGGTTTCGCAAAAGTGAATGTGGACGGTGTTTGTGCCAATTTCGAGGCCGTCCCGCTGAAAATTCCCCCAAACGATGAGGTCATGACTCTAGGGCAAGCCGTTGGAACATTCATCCAGTGGCCCAAGGAGGACATCTGCCTGGAGCTACCTGCTCCGGTGTCAACTTCACGGGAATGTCCTGCAACGGCATCAAGTCCACGGGACTTGACTGCACCGAAGCTACCTGCACTGACATGGCAAGGGCCCGCTGCATCACATGCATCTACACCTCGTGCTCAATCGACTCTTGTGAAGTCGACCTATACAAAGCGAGGCAGCAAGGGCAAGGGCAAATCGAAGACGATCGAGTCTTCTCCTGATATCCCCTTCTTGCCGTTGGCCCGGAAATACAAGCCAGGCGAGCCGTTGCTCGAGAAGTTAGACAGCCCTACCCTAGGACTGGATTGCACGGAATTGCATGCATGGTACATGGAACAGTCCAACAAGCCGGTTGATCAACGATGCTCGGGTGTCACCGTCAAGTTCAAGGAGCATCATTTTAACCACGTGTATCAAGACGCTGTCTTCACGGTGACCTTCGACGACTTGTTCTGTCTCTTCAACCTCGACGAGCTCGACGTCTCAATCATACGATGCTGGACACTGTAAGTGTGTACAATCACGGTCAATGTTCGTGTAATATCGATAAATGTTATATATAACTCCTAGCTTTTGTATAATAGATACATGATCTGTGAAGCCGAAAGAAGGAAATCACCGGTAGGTTTCCTCGACCCACACGTTGTCTCCGAGCAAAGCATCACGGCGAATGCAACATTCGTCGAGAATTACGTTATAGATTTTTTCATGGCTCACCGCAACAAGGAATTCATACTTTTGCCCTACAACCGTAAGTAAGTAGTGTTGCACTCCGCTATACTTAATGTTGATTTGTACTTTATAAGCAACACGAACTTAGGTTTAATGACCATGCCGACATACCCGTAGGTTCCATTGGATTCTAATTGTAATTATACCAAAACGGAAATACGTAATATACCTAGATTCCCTCAGAGGGCCACCACAACTTCACAACTATCCGGAGTTTAATCATCGTAAACACATTTCCTCCATAGAAACTCTATTGTAGTCTTTCCTTCCTTTGCAATGGCTAAGGCTAACTTCTTGGAGTCACGAGGGTGTTCGACGTGTTACATGCTAGAGGATGGAATATCAAGGAAGGACGCCGCAACATGATCAAACATTCCGTGACTTGCTAGCTAGTACACATTAATCCTATATAACACTTCGTAGCAATGCCTCTTGAACTAACCAATTCTATTTTTGCGGTGCCACCAAAGAATCGCCGGGCGCAACGTCTGTGGATACTATGTTTGCCACAACATGCAACTACTCATCGGTTCGCGATCACCAATGATCCTCGGTTTGTCAATCTTTCAACAATTATTTCATATATACTTACCAATTTATATAAGCCCTAATTTAACCTTCATATCAACAAAGTTGCAAACATCATTAAAGCTGCGTTGGAATAGAGCGAGCTAATAAAATTCGATCACACCTTGCGGCATTCCCTAATGACGTGTCATAAATCCAAATGGGAGTTTCCACAAGGTAGCGATTGAACTTGATTGAGATAGATTGAACATAATGGTACATGTGTGTAAATTAATGTACATTAATGGTTAATTTTAGTTAATTGATTTGTGAATTGGATGTGTGCTTGTTTCAAATGAATGCAATTTTGATGTGCTTCAAATGAATGAGAATTGGATGTGCTTGTTTCAGAGGGCATGGCTAGCATTTCTGAGGCTAGCCAATAAATGTAAATAGATTAAGCAATGCAAAGACTACCACAGATGGTGCAGAGATGAAACCGCTCGTGATAGTGATTACCACCCTGACGATGCGTAGATGAAACCGTGCGTGATATCGATACCACGACGACGGTTCAGTATATGAAACCGCTCGTGATAGTGGACTATCACGCACGGTTTCATATACGCATCGTCGTGGTAGTCTACTATCACGCACGGTTTTATCTACGACCGCCTGTAATAGTCGAATATCACGCACGGTTTTATCTACGGACCGTCAGGTAGTCGATCATCACTGACGGTTTTATCTACGGACCGTGCTGCGGTAGTCGAATATCGCGACGGTTTTATCTACGCATCGTGCGTGGTAGTCGACTATCACGCAGCGGTTTTATCTACGCACCGTGCGTGGTAGTCGATATCACTGCACGGTTGCATCTACGCACCGTTGCGTGATAGTATGTATTACGAGCGGTTCGAGAACCGTCTGTGATGACCATTAGCATTATCGACCCATAAACTCGCATTTCTCACGGAACCGCCTCGTGATGGCGTTTTTGAACCGTCTGTAAAGGCCTTTTCTGTAGTAGTGGGAGTTGATGGGCAAAGCAATGAATATAATAAGCAGAAGGAGACTCATCCATAATTAGATTTTTTAGACCATTAGCTTGACCCTTCATATTACTAGCTCCATCATATCCCTGCCCACCGACCCGTGTCAAGCTCAATGAATGATCCATAAGCAAAGACTCAATTGCTGTTTTAAGTGTCAAAGCGGTAGTGTTTTCAACATGGATGATGCCGAGAAACCTCTCAACAAGTCTGCCTTGTTTATCAACATAACGTAAGCAAAGAGCCAATTGCTCCTGTTGGTACACATCACTAGATTCATCGGCAAGTATTGCAAAATAATCATCACCAAGGTCATCAATGACTAGCCTAGTGGTTTCTTTGGCACAAGAGTTGATGAGATCTTTCTGTATCATATGGGAAGTCATTTGACTAGTCTTTGGAGCATTTTTTAGAACAACCTTGTTAACTTCTTCAAAATTTTCTACCAACCAATTTAAAAGCTCAAGAAAATTTCCTTTATTTTGTGAGTCTTCACTTTCGTCATGTCCACAGCAAGCCAACCCTTGACGCAAAAGAAACCTCAAGCACTTAAGTGAATATGTCAAGCGGGATTTATACAAAGCCCTCAGTTGTTTGGAGTTTGAAGCAAAAGACTCTTCAATTGATGCTTTAGGTTTAATGAAGAAATCATATTTCTCATGAGCTTCATTGTGGGCACTACTAATATACCACCAACATGTTTGTCAAATCTATCTTTATGGTTCCAATTTCTAAATCCTCCATTCACAAAACTATCTCCACCAGTATAATTAGTTTTATCCTTGAACAAATAGCATACGAAGCAAAAAGCGGCATCTCATTCCACACTATACTCAAGCCAATTATATTGGTCAAACCAACTAGTTAAGAAGCGACGCATACCTCCAATATTTCTTTTTGGAAAATCGTGTGCCCGTGGTTGACATGGCCCCAATGCAATATATCCCCTTCTCACTACATCTTATTCATTGACATCATAGCCTGTGATGGGAATTCTCTTTCCGGGATCATGCACAAGCAAATCAACATCATAAATGGCTTCATCATCTTCTATGTCATCTTGTATATCTTCTCTTATTGGGGATAATGGGGAGCCTGAGCCTATCTTTGGTTCTGTGCTTGCGCCTATCCCCGGTTGGACTGATTTTGCCCCTAGGGTGTCACTATCATTGTGTGTATACACTACCAATTGCAACTCATTGGAAGGACATTCTATCTGGTTCTGAGCATTGCTTTCAATAGATTTCAGTTCTGGCGTCGAGGTGGATGGTTTCTTATGTCTCTTAACAGCTCTGGACCACAAAGATTTCAAATCGCCAGACTTCTTCATTTTTCAAAGCTCTAATATCTAGTTATCTACAATACACACAAATACAAGATTGAAGATTCAGGAATCAGGACCACAATTCATTTGGGTTATCTACATTCTACAATAAGCAATTAAGCATAAATACTAATTCTTCTCTCCATTGGGTTATACCTCAATACCTATCTCAATAGTCAATACCTCAATAAAATCTTCAATCTGGTGGCAGTGCCTCTACCTCACTACCTGGCGCCCTGGCCCTCCTCGGCTCCTCCCTCCTAGCTTGCTCTTGGCCTCTTGCTGGCTCGGCGATTGAAGAGCCAAGAAGCCCAGCCCGGAGCGACCGGCCAGTCGCCACGCCCGGCGCCCACCTCCCGGCGCCCTACCTCGACCTCGCCCGGCCTCGCCCGCTCAGCGCCTAGCCGCCTCCCCTCCGCCATGGCCTTGCCCGGTAGCTCGGCGCTCATGCCCTGCCTCGCCCTCCCGCCCGGCGCCCGCTTGGCGCCTCGTCGGTCGGCGCCTCGCCTGCCACACGCCCGCTTGCCTGGTACCTCCCCCTTCCCCGGCGCCCGCCCGATGGCCTCGCCCGGCGCGGTGGCTTGCTCTGCTGAAGTGCTGATCTGCCCTGTTGCCTTGAGGAGTTGAGGATTTAGCAATTTAGGGTTTGAGGTCTTGAGGAGTTGAGGAAATGGGTTTGAGTTGAGCCTTTGATTCTTTGAACTTCCAGAATTGGGGGAATAGGGACAAGGGAGTGCCGACTGCGGCTGTGCCGCTGTGGGCTTGTGGCCTGGGCGCCTGGCTCCTGCGCCCGCCTGTCCGTGTGGGCTTGTGCCCTCAACGCTGTGGCTTGTGGCCTACTGGCCTTGTGCGTGGATGGGTGGGTGCGCGATGCACCTGGAGGCTGGAGTGGCGACGCTCCCGAGTCCCGACAGTCAACAAAACGAAGGATGAATTTAATTTTCAATATATACATATATTATACCTCGTATATACTGATTTTTTGCTCAAATTTTTTGGGTGTTCAGCTGAACACCCATGAACCACAGAGGATCCGCCCCTGAACGAAATCATTCTGACATTTGTAGTTTTATGATTGTAGTTTGACAATTCGGATCAGAGTTTGTTTCGACTTTTGAATGCCTTTATGGTTTATGCTAAAGCATAGGGGCATTTGATTAGGTCACTGTTTGGAAACTTTTGGATTTGCATATGTTGGCAGGTCTATTGGCTAGTGAATTTGTTGAATGTGGGTATATAGTTTTGGTACGATTTTGAACCATGCCTATGTTGTAGTATAGCCATTTAGATTATTGTTTCTTTCCACTATTAGTTTGATTTGATTGTGTTGAGGTTAGATATTATGTTGATAGAAGAGTTCCTTAGTGGATTGTATTGTGTGAAAGCAATGCAATAGGTATGGTTCTTTGAATCATGGATCCAAATTGCTTTGGTACTTTCATGCTCGAGTTCATTTTATCGAACTATCATTTTTAGTTAGTTCTAATTTGGAAAACACATACGCAAATTATTGTGCTATATGTAACTAAGAATTGAGTATTTGAATTACAATTGTGCCCACCCTAGCTCTTAATTATCCCGACAAAGATGCTTTGGTGGTAGTTATTCTTACCCATTGAATTTGATGTCCATTTGAATAATCCTATTTCAATTGTGCTGTCACGGTCAATTTAGGGCATGTCTATGTGAGAGTAGGATATATATTTGCTGTTACACTTTATGTTTGTTTATGTTAGTTTTGCTATATGTAATACATCACAAATTAACCTTTAGTAGTGGATACGATGCAATCGTCATCCCTTGCTCAATGGACTGATGGTCCCTTTGTTTCTAAGAAAGAAATCATGAACTTTCCCTTTTAGTAGCTACGTTCTTATCTGTGATTAAAATTTCATGCTGCTAGTTTGCAAATTTTGATTTGATTTAGTTCGGTACGTGTAATACTAATGTTGTTTGAACTCCCTGGATTTGATACTTTGTTTGGCTCATTTGGGAAATTAGTTGTATTGTGGTGTGTTTTCTTAATGGTGCAGAGCTGTAATTAACTACCCGTGATTCTGTATACATGCATGTAGTTCGAAAAAATTATTTTTTTATTATATAATCTTATGGTTGGGGATCATGAAATTATTCTAAACTACAGCAGGCGATTTTGGATTATTTAGTTATGTTAGACATGTACCATTAGTTTATTTTTATATTAGATTTGAACATGTGAAACCAATTGAACTGTAGTCACATGTATCTTCTGTCTGATGTATTCACCATTCCGATTTAAAGATGGATAAAAGCTTAATGGATTTTACTTTATGTGGAAACTCCAGTTTATGGGATTCTTGCTCTTATGGAATATAATTAAGTGTGCATTCCTTGATATGAGAGCTTAGCAGCTTCTGATAATCAACTTCTGGCTTGGAGTTTCAGAGGTTAGGAATTGCATCAGATCATATAAAAAACCGATAGTGCTGTATCAGATTGAGTATTTCGGATCCCCTAATCTTTTTTTGAACTGTGAGTGTTGTTATTTCCTCACATTGCTTTCCTTCTTTTCTAATTGCTCTGATCTCCTACCAGTTTTACTTTGTTTGTAGATCTCTGGGCAGCTGCAACCGTAGTAGCTTTATTGGCGGTTAGTACAGCAAGGGTACTGAATTTACAATCGTGGCGATCAATGTCTGACAAATGCAGTCTTAGCGAGCAAGTGTAGTTTCATAAGCGAAATCATTCTGACATGTGTAGTTTTATGATTGTAGTCTCACAATTCGGATCAGAGTTTGTTTCGACTTTTGAATGCCTTTATGGTTTATGCTAAAGCATAGGGGCATTTGATTAGGTCACT
Source organism: Phyllostachys edulis (assembly GCA_036346405.1). Taxonomy (NCBI): domain Eukaryota; kingdom Viridiplantae; phylum Streptophyta; class Magnoliopsida; order Poales; family Poaceae; genus Phyllostachys; species Phyllostachys edulis. Next base: position 54,145,975 of record CM070562.1, on the reverse strand, counting down.
GTTTGGATACATTTGGGTTTGCATATGTTGGCGGATCTGTTGGTTAGTGAATTTGTTGAACGTGGGTATATAGTTTTTGTACAATTCTGAACCATGCCTTTATTGTAGTATAGCCATTTAGATTATTGCTTTTTTTTCACTGTTAGTTTGATTTGATTGTGTTGAGGTTAGATATTATGTTGATAGAAGAGTTCCTTGGTGGATTGTATTGTGTGAAAGCAATGCAATAGGTATGGTTCTTTGATTCATGGATCCAAATTGCTTTGGTACTGTCATGCTCGAGTACATTTTATCGAACTATCATTTTTAGTTAGTTCTGATTTGGAAAACACATACGCAAATTATTGTGCTATATGTAACTAAGCATTGAGTATTTAAATTACAATTGTGCCCACCCTAGCTCTTAATTATCCTAACAGCACGCTGAGGTGGTAGTTATTCTTACCCATTCAATTTGATGTCCATTTGAATAATCCTATTTCGAATTGTGCCTGTACGGTTAATTTAGGGCATGTCTATGTGATAGTAGGATGTAGATTTGCTGTTACACTTTATATTTGTTTCTGTTAGTTTTGCTATATGTAATACATCACAAATTAACCTTTAGTAGTGGATATGATGCAACCGTCAGCCCTTGCTCAATGGACTGATGGTCCCTTTGTTTCTAAGAAAGAAATCATGAACCTTCCCTGGAAGCAGCTACGTTCTTATGTGTGATTAAAATTTCATGCTGCCAGTTTGCAAATTTTGATTTGATTTAGTTTGGTACATGTAATACTAATGTTGTTTGAACTCCCTGGATTTGATACTTTGTTTGGCTCATTTGGAATTTAGTTGTATTGTGGTGTGTTTTCTTAATGGTGCAGAGCTGTGATTAACTAACTGTGATTCTATATACATGCATGTAGTTCAAAAAAAATATTTTTTTATTATATAATCTTTTGGTTGGGGATCATGAAATTATTCTAAATTGCAGTACTCAATTTTGAACTGTTTAATTATTTTGGACATGTACCATTAGTTTATTTTTATATTAGATTTGAACATGTGAAACCAATTGAACTGCAGTTACATATATCTTCTGTCTAATGTATTCACCATTCTGATTTAAAGATGGATAAAAGCTTAATGGATTTTACTTTCTGTGGAAATTGCAGTTTATGGGATTCTTGCTCTTGTGGAACATAATTAAGTGTGCATTCCTTGATATGAGAGCTTAGCAGCTTCTGATAATCAACTTTATATTCATTCTACTTCGTTTCAGGGGTTACAAACGGTTCTTTCGATGAACTGCTCTTGAGATATCATACTTTCAGGGGTTACAAACCGTTATTTCGACGAACTGTTCGACCACTGTGTATCCCAGGAGATTCCTTTTAGATGATGTATGATTGGATGAATATAGATCTTTTTCACAAACTACTGCAAGTCTGTGTCTTTTCATGCATACAATATATATGCTTTTACATCCTTTTTTATTTCCATCTATGAGAACACCAAATACGGACTCTATTTTTCCCGATGTTGCATATTTTTTTTCCATTCTTTAGTACAAAGGACATGCTATATACCTGTGAAGCTATGAAATGTTTTTTTTTGTCCTCAGTTCAAGATACAAGTTTTGTCTATTTTTCCCTTCTCGATTTCATGCGCTAAAAACTATACCCTGTCGGGTTATATGATGTGTAGACCTATCGCATCTGCTCAATCATATATTTTTGTATTCGCAGGAATGTAAGAAGAGCTATATGCATAGGACCAATACCTTAAAAGTGAGGTGTGTTTTCGTGTTATATAGAAATTCGCCTCTCCTATTTTACAATTCTATCGGTTGTCCTAGGCTACGTGGTAAAATAGATTTACTTGCATTATATTCCTCTGATAATAAGAATAGATTTTGTAATTAAATCTAGAATTTTTTTTTATTTACCTGACTGTATTTAGATAATATTTGTGAATTTGAACTACCTGTGCTACTTAGCTTTGTAATAGATATGGAATCTATATACTAATTGCCTACGCTATCGATCTGTTATTTCTATTGTCTAAAGAACACTATATATGTATTTAGCATAACCACTTTTCTCTTCTTGTGCTTTAGGTGATGTTGCTTCATCCTTTGCAGTAGAAAAGGTTTAAGACAGGATATGATAACAAAATACAGACACAAACTTAGAGGTAACACACATATTCACAGCACACAAAAAATATAGATGAATCGTTAGAGTCAAAACATTCGGGCTATGGGATTCTACTAATCTGAACTCCAATCATTTTTGTACTACAACATGATTCGACTGGATTATATGTATTTCTTTGTGTTATGCGGGTTTGCTTGCTATTGACGAATCTTATTTGTTTGTCTATATGCATCATATAGAAAGAAAGAAATAAAGTATTTGTTTAGCGATCAGTTTAGGGAAAATTTAACAGGATTCCTGTGAAGACTAGGTGGATGATGCTTCCATTTATCTGTTATTAGCATTGACTGATCTAGAGAGGGACAAGTAGCAAAACATGAACTTATCTACGTCGTTATGCCTTACAATGATCCGCGTTCGTGCCTGACAAAAAAAAAAACAGAAAACAGGTACAGCTTCTGGCCAATCATCTTCCTGATGCTTACAGTTTTAGACTTACAGTTTGAGCCCTACAAAGTATTAAATCATCTCCTAAAACACGATAACCACTGTTATTTCACATAAATCATCATTCGCTGGAAAAAAAAAACTATAGCCAACTAACTGTTTTACGCTTCCCTACCATCGAACATATCCGCACCATTGGTGCGGGTCACATTCTAGTATGGATTGAATGGGACAAGGAAGAAACGATTCCTTATATACATTTCATACTGCTGCATGTTCACGGCATTACATTCGTGAGAAAATCAACTCAGATACACTGGAAATTACTTCTTTCTTACTTCAATTCCACAAAGTGTATTCTAAAAAAGAGAGAGAGAGAATAATCTACAGGGTGACCACAACTTAAAGATTACTCCCTCCGTTTTTAAATACATGACGTTTGACCAAGCGTGCAGTCAAACTTATATAACTTTGACCATTACTTTTCATATGATTTTGTTAGTAAAAATTACAAAATTATTATATTATGAAAATATTTATCATGACAAATCTAATGATACTATTCACTCATGGTCAATCTAAATAGTTTTTCATATATTATTAGTCAAAGTTAGATAAGTTTGACTGCACGCTTGATCAAACGTCATGTATTTAAAAATGGAGGGAGTATTACATAAAATCCAAGTAAAGGAGTTACAAACTTACAATTAACAACAAGAGAACGCTGTCTAATCAAGCATTTCCCTCTTCGGTAGACACCTTGACTTATTCAGTAGACTCAGCCTTGGTGCTCTGCTTGCACTCGTAGTAGAACGCGGTGATGGCGCAAACGGCGAACAACCCCCCGGCGGCCATCAGAATCGCGAACACAAGGTCAAGGAGCAGCCCAGATGCCACGGTATTACGCGCGCATGTTGTTGCGAGCGTGTGCACCGGCGAGACGTCGAGGGTGCCGGTAACGGCCATGAATAGCGTGGCCCGAGCCCGACTCTTCTTCTCCTTCACGAGCCTCCACGCCCGCCCGACCGCGCCGGCGCCGTGGCACCCGGGCTCGGCCACCGATACGACGACGCTGAAAGAACATAGGAGGGAGAAGTATTGGAGGAAGATGAAACCTGCAAGGAGAAGCAGCAACCCCAGCAGGAACAGCACGAAGTATTGCTTCTCCATTGGGAATTCGATGACTGCAATCATGGCCGCCAGAAGCGCGACGATGTAGGCGACCTCCAGGACGTAGACGAAGGCCAGCGTAAGCAAAGGCCCCTTGAGCAGCGCCTTGGCTTTTCTGAGGAGCGTGCCAAAGGTGTGCAGCTCACCGGAGTACGTCGCGACGGCGGCGAACAGCACGACGATCCGAACGGCGGAGCCGACGACGACGGCGAACAGGAGGTAGGCAGCGTCGACAATCATGAGTTCTCGGGTGTCGACCTGGATAACTTTGAGGATTTCGTTGAAGTCCAGGCTCATGGGGTCGCTGCTGTTGAGCGCCTTGACGTTGAGGCGGAGTAGGAGCGAGCTGGCGGCGATGAAGAGCGCAAAGATTACCACGAAAAGGCGCCGGTTGCGGTTGGGCAGGAGGAGGCCTTCCTTTAGGAAGTTGAAGAATGATGGGTCCGAGCTTTGCCTGGTGGCCATGGCCATGGTTGGAGCTAGCTAGAGACGAGGATGAAATGAAGTGATGAGAAGACAGAGGACGGTTTTAGAGAGAAGTGGTGTAGGGATAGATAACGCGTTCAATTTTGACAAGCGAAAGTTGATGTTTACATGTAATAGCGCTTTGAATTGTTCATTGCTGGTGCCTAGCTTACATAAGGATAGCAGGACATGGGGAAATAAATTCTCTGCAAGGCCACTCTCCCGCTCCGTCGGATCCTCCACTCCTCCATCTCTCCCCCTCTCCCCCCTCGATTGGACGGTGCCAGGGGAGGGACTCTCCTGTAGAGAATTTATTTCCAGGACATGGTCATGGATAGTTTCTCTCTTACAGACTGTTGGAATTTTCTTCCTTCGGTCCAAAACCAAAACGCTCCGTTTGTTGAAATTAAACGCTCCGCTTGTTGAAATTAACCGCTCCGCTCGGTCCTTCGGTCCAAACCAAAACGCTCCGCTTATTGGAATTCTCTTCCTTTATTGGAATTCTCTTCCTTCGGTCCAAAAACAAAACGCTCCGCTTGTTGGAATTTTCCGTCGCTGCTTTGTGGAGAGAAAGATCGCCTGTCCTGAGACAAGCAGCCGTTTCTCTATTGTCTCAACGTGAAGCACTCCTTGCAAAAACTGTGCCTCGTCTGATCTTCCTTCCTGCCGGAAAGAAAGACTCGAAGCAAAACGAAAAAAAAAGCTGAATACTAATACTTGCCGAACAGAGGAAAAACTGGATTGGTGTTTTTGGTGCTGCACAACAGTTTTTTTCTTTTTTTTTAATTGCTTCTCAACTCACTGGATTTTGCTTGGCCTTATAAAGGCTGGTTACATAGACTTTGAAACCAACACAGTTTCATCTATTATGCTACTCAGGCTGAACGTCCAAACTAGATATGATAACTTAAATAGAAAACGGAAACGGAAAGCTATCAACAAGATTAATTCAATCACACACTGTGTTTTAAGAGTACATGGAGGATGCACGCGCACCCCGCTCACATCACACACACGTGTATGTCCACTACACACGCTAGAAAATTCTCATAGGACCTAGGCGTGTGTGCATTCTAATAAAATAAGGCACACCGCGACGATCATAGGGATAGAACTGGCAGGTTGAATGAACTCTAACTGTCGGCTTGGTTCTAATAGTCATCTTTAAGGTTTACCAACCAAGGGTCACGTGATCAAATCCAAAAAAAAATACACAAATCAACCCACCTAAGATGTAGTTAGCGCAACATGAACTGTGGTCTCTAGCCACAGACATATACCATACTAGTTAGACTAGCCACTAGTTGGCTCACTACCAGAATCGTCTAATTTCCCGAGTGCTCATAAGTTTCACGAGTGTTTTGAATAATACACTCGGGAACTTCCCGAGTGCCTTATGAAACACTCGGGGATAGAAGAAAACACTCGGGAAATTCAAATTTCCCAAGTGTCCGATCGGACACTTGGGAAACTTTGACGGGAGAAATGATCTCCCGAGTGTCGACACTCGGGTACTAAAACGCACAGGCCGTGCCATTTGCCGCACCCAGCAGCGCTTGTAACCCCGTTCTCATCCTAACCCCACCCCCCCCCCCCGCCGTTTCCTCTCCCCAACTGCTCTCCTCCTCCCGTCGTCGCCGTCTCTCCGCCTCCATCGCCTCCGCCGCCGCCTGCCTCCTCGCTCCGCCTCCCGGCTCCCGCCTCCGCCCGCCTCACCCTCAGCCTGCAAGACACACCCCACACCTCGACTCCGCCTCCCTTCTTCCTCCTCCCGCCCACCACTCGTCATTGCCGCCTGCCTGCCGCCTCGAATCCGCCTCCTCAGCTCCCTCCTCTGTCGGCTCCTCCTCACTTGGCGCCGCCCGACTCCGCCTCCCGGCTCCCTCCTCGGCTCCCTCCTCCTGGCGCCACCCCGACTCCGCCTCCGCCGCTCCTCCTCACCCGCGCCCGCCCGACTCCGCCTCCCCAGTTCCCTCCTCCGACCGGCGCCGCCCCCTCCGGCTACTCTGCGCAGCCTCTCGGTCCGGTGAGGTAACTATGCTCACTAACTTGACATCAATTACATCAATTACATTGATAACTGTTGGTGCAAGTGAGATCGATGCTTATGGGTTGTTTCTGTTTTAATTTGGTAAACATGATACTTGTGGATCAATATGAATGCATGCTTATGTTACCTCTGTTTAATTGAAATTTTTAGTCTTGTGTGCTGTGTATCTTTAATTTTAGAAATGCAATGCCCTTAATATTGATGGAGGAGTTCCTTTTTAGAAAATATTGATGGAGGAGTTCACAACTAATATCGACAAGTGAACAACATATATGTATGTAAGTATTTTCGACAAACATATATTTGTCTTGTTATTATCCAATGGCACACATGATTGATTAGTATGCAGAGCCAATTATTAAACCATTAAAACCAAGTACATTTCGAAATTGGATTTTCTTGATAATTAAGTTGATAAATATACTTCCACTAGCTTTTATAGATTCAGTTTCTTTGATCCTAGATGAAGTGTAAAAGTATCACAGTTTATCAACGCAAGTTGTTCCATGCATGCATCCAATACTATGATTAATATTTTTCTCAGCCTTGAGGCTTTTTTTGTTTGTTTAATATTAATTATTTAGTCCTTATATATTTCATGGATAATTACAAGCTAATTAATAGTATTTTGCACGAATTCCTGACTGTTTTGCATAATTACACCTTGAAGCTGTTTTGTTACTTCAATACTACACAAATCAACATTCATTTGTGAGCCGCTAGGAGTAGCTACTAGCCTACTACTAGCTAGCTCTAGCTATCCATTCTTCTTCTTTTTCTTTGGCACTGGCTTGAACCATTATGTTTTAACCATTGATGCAATCCAACCAATAATGATTGCTCAATCTCTATGAGTGTACTCCAGACTCCGGATCACCTTTACAAATTCCCTTCGAAAGGCAAGTAGAATAGTAGATCACGATTAAAAATTCTCTCTGAAAGTATTAGTAGTACTAAAACATATTTACCCAAGAAAGTATTGTGATGGTAGACAGACATTTAATGATAATCATCATACTTTGTACATGAAAGATCTTAAATTTTGACATACTGTTTGCCCATTGAAATATTTGCTACTGCGTACTTGTGCCATCACATGTGCATACGTAAAATTATTTAAGAGTTGATGTGCACAAACATAGTACTAGCCTTTTCTTTTTCCTCTTTCTTTTTTTACCACATACGTACATGATACTCCTAGGTAGAAATCAAAAGGTTTATGTAAGACAAATGTATCAGAATGATTCTATCTCTTTTTTATATTAGAGAGTCTGGTATAAAAATTATTTTTGATACATATATATTTTGAACTTTCTACACAACAATCTTTAGTTTCGTATATAGTTTATATAGCTGATCGGATCACATATATATAGTACTACTTCACTGCGTGCGTTGCAACGAGCCAAATGGATGAAATGATCTTTGTACTCTGAAATGATGAAACTGTTGTCTTCTTCAGAACAATTGGAGAGCACAAGGACCAAGCGGATGATTTTGCCTGCATTCTTTCACATAGAAAAACTAATACATATGTATGAACATATTCATGCATGCATGTCTGATAAAAAATAAATATTAGTGCACGGTCAAATTGGTGTTATAAAAGCATATTCTTACACATGCATGCAAGTTCCCAAAGTTAAATTGAGATGATTGCTTAGCTTCGCTTGAAGCATTTGCTTAACTGTCATTTCAACTTGCATCCAATATTGACTTAATTTAGAATAGATCGAGTACACCTAAGAGGCAATAACTTCGGCGTTTAAGACCAGAGGGAGGTTATATTTTGATCCTTGACATGGTGTAGTATTGGTTTTGAATGCGTCTAAAAAAATATTGGTTTATATGATTTTGAAAAAGAGCTAACTTGTCTTACTCAAATTTCTAAATAAAAACAGCTACAAAGAGGCCGTCCATATTGATATCACTGGAGCAATAAGGCAAACTTCACCAATAAATTAACTTAAGAGATAAATCATGCATCTCTATGAACAGAGTATAACCATAGAAATGTGACTAATGAGGCATGGTTTTAGCTTTTTGACAAGATTTCTTCGCTACCTGTCATTTTCTTATGACGATCTTAATCCATGGTTATGAACAAGTCGATATCTTGTCTTTGTACATTTACCTCTCTTTGCTTAGCTCTAATCAACTAGCTTCTCCGAGTTATCATACACGCATATATTGTCATGGACTCGTAAGTCCGGAAAGTTGTCATCTATAGCCTAAACACAACATCCATCATGGTAGATCAAGTCATTGAACTGCATCATCCGCCCGCTACCTCTGGATTTAACCTATGATTCATTAGTTATTATATGGAATGAACTGGCCGGTCTTGTAGTTAACATCAGCTATTGTTAGTTACTTTGTTTTCATCTATCCCTAGTCAAGAGACACTCTGATTCGCTAGGGCTTGATTGTTTTCTGTACTTGCTGTGCAGTGCCGCCGCCTCCTCCTCCTCCGCCTCCGCCGTAGATCTCAATTCCCCTGGTGCTTCCCCCCGCCGACTGCCTCCACCGACACACAGCTGCAGCCATCTTCCCCACCGCAGCTCCCTCGACTCCCTCAGCTCCAAGAACTACTATAAGGTAGTGGATAAGTGGAAAAAGAAATAAAATTTGCTTATTTTCTTTTGTGTTGTTAGTTTATGGCGGATTGATATGCTGTCATTATAATGCTACATTAACGTGTTAATAAATAATTGTATTCATTTATAAAGGCATTCATATATATTGAAAGAAAGTGTTTTTATGCTTCGTTGATCATGTATATTGTCTTCATGTCAATCTGCTTTTAGTGTACATATATAGGGCATGCATCATAGGGTAGCTTCTAGCTAGCTCAGAGTTGTAATTTTGATATAAATAAAAGTTGGATTAAAATATGCATTATGTTTTGCACACTAGGATGGCCGAGGATCGTAGTTGGATGTACACCGGGCGAGAGCGATGGGTGATCGTACCCAAGAATGGATGGAAAAGTCGATGATTTTGTGGATCGAGCATTTGCTAGGAGTAATGGATGGGGTGTGTTGTGCCCTTGTTCTCGTTGTTCGAACACACGGCCACAAATAAGGGCAACAATGATCGCACACCTGTGCAAGTACGGATTTAGGGCAGGCTATACCGTGTGGGTGTATCACGGCGAGTCACAACATAGCAGATCAGATGTGCTAAGGGAAGAAACGGACGATGGCGGCAACAATGAGAGTAGGATAGAAGACATGCTAGATGATGTGCGTCATGCATATGGGCCACCTGCTGAGGAAGAACCGGAGCCTGCAACAAGGGCTTTCTTTGATATGTTGTCCGCAGCGAGTCAACCACTTCATGGGCAAACACAGGTGTCCCAACTTGATGCCATCACATGACTACTTGTCATCAAGTCTCGATTCAAAGACAAGCATTGCTTGCTTTGATGCATTCTTAAGCGTGTTTAGCACCCTTCTCCCAGATGGTCACAAACTGCCCGCTAACTTGTATGAGGCCAAGAAATTGATAAGCACACTAAATATGCCATATGAGAAGATAGATGTTTGTCCAAATCATTGCATGCTATTTAGGAATGAGAATGTGGACAAAGATCACTGTGATAAGTGTGGTGAGTCTAGGTTTGTTGAGGTTGACTCCGGTGATGGTCAGAAGAGGCAGCTTCCTATTGGCAGAAAAATACTTCGCTATCTACCATTTGTGCCACGAATCCAACGGTTATACATGTCTGAGGTTTCTGCCAAACAAATGGTATGGCACAAGTATGGTCGCTTGGTACCATAATGACAAGATGGTCCACCCATCGATGGTGAATCATGGAAGCAATTTGACCGAGACTATGTAGAGTTTGTCATGAGCCTCTGAACGCTCAATTGCAATTGCAACGATGGGTTTAACCCATTTGGTATGGGGGCTTGCGCCATACAATTTGTTATTCGTGTTCGTCATTCCCTTAACCTCCCACCCGGCGTTTGCATGCGTAAGCGACATATTCCTTTCCTTGATAATCCCTGGTCCTGAGTACCCAGGGAAGAATATGAGTGTATTCATGGAGCCGGTGGTGGATGAATTGTTATATGCTTGGGAACAAGGCATAGTGACATATGATCGGGCATTGAAACAGAACTTCACCATGCGGGTCGCGTACGACACATCCATGCATGACTTCCCGGCGTACGGGATATTTTGTGGGTGGTCTGTACATGGGAAGATGCCATGCCCAATCTGTAGGGAGACGTTGTGTGGCTGTTGGCTAAAGCATGGTCGCAAACACTCCTTCTTCGATTGTCATCGTCAATTCCTTCCAATTGACCATGAATTCAGAAGTGACACAACTGGATTTAGGGCCAATATTGTCAGACGCAGAGACCACCACGTCGTCTGGCGGTGAGGAGGTTCGTGCACGGCTAGATGCTTTGAAGCCTCTTGATGATGGTGATGGGTTAGAAATATGGTGAGGAGCACAATTGGACTCACATTTCAAGTTTGTGGCGGCTGCCATACTTCCATAAGCTCATTCTTCCCCATAACATAGATGCAATGCATAATGAAAAGAATGTTGCAGAGGCCATATTTAGCACATTCTTTGACATTCCAGACAAGACGAAGGACAATGTGAAGGCTCGCCTTGATCAGGAGGAGCTTTGCAATAGGCCCTCGCTGAATATGATCCATAAGCCGACTCTTCGCAAGTGGGAGAAGCCAAGAGCTAGTTATTGCCTAACTAGGGTTCAGAGGAAGGAGATTTTGGAATGGTTTCAGACCCTAAAGTTTCCTGATGGGTATGCAGCAAATCTAAGGAGAGGAGTGAATTTAGCTACCATGCGCATCAATGGCCTAAAGAGCCATGACTATCACATATTCATGGAATGCCTTTTGCCTGTGATGATCCGTGGCTACGTCCCTGAGTGTGTTTGGCAAGTGATGGCGGAGTTGAGCTTCTTTTATCGACAGCTATGTGCGAAAGAGATAAATCCCATGGTAATGTCAACTATGGAGCGTGAAGTACTGTGTTGCTTTGTAAGTTGGAAAAGATCTTTCCACCGCTTCTTCAATCCAATGCAACATTTGATTCTCCATCTTCCCTATGAAGCTAGGATGGGGGACCATTGCAAAACCGTGGATGTATCCAATTGAGAGGAACAAAAGGAACTACAAGGCAAAGCAAAAATCGATCGCGTGTTGAAGCATCCATAGCGAGGCGCACATAATTGAGGAAATTTCCCATTTCACATCAATATACTTTGTCGACAATGTTCACAGACAATGGCACAATCAAACCTCACGATACAATATTGGCATCCTCAAAATAATTGCCAACTTAGCCTCTTCACCTAAGAGGTGACACTTGAAGCGGTGGTACTCCCAAAGTTTTATCGCGGGATGAGTGGTTGATCGTGATGTTGTATGTCTTTACCAACCTCTCCAAGTGGATGATTACATTAGGTATGCAACAATTATTTTTCCCAATAATTGATGCATGAGTGTTTTAATCTACTTGTCTTGTTGCCTATAGGGAATTTGTTAGGAGCGAGTGGAAGCAACGTTGAGACCCATCCGAAAAACAAGTTGAGAACCTTCTTAGGAAGGGTGTTGGGAATTGTAAACCGAATTTCCCGACTTGGTTCTATCAGAAAGTAACTTCTCTATTAGCTACTCCCCCTTGCACATAATATTTACTAAGTAAAGATGAACTAATACATGAAACCCATTCTATTTATGTCAGAGAGTTTGAAGGACAAGTCTATGAGCAAAAATTGAAGCAAGTTGCTCAAGGATGCCACACTCGGGTGTTGTCCTATAGTACCTACATGTGAATGGGTACCGCTTCCGAACATCGACATATGAGAGGGAACGGCCTAATGCAACAACAATTAATAGTGGATTGGTGACTATAGGACAAGATGGGAGCGATACACCTGTTGAATACTATGGAGTAATTGAAGAAATAATTGAACTATATTTCTATGGTAGCAAACCTCTCAAACTTATGTTATTCAAATGTCATTGGTTCCATCCGCTTAGGGAGTCGACGATACATCACTTGGGCTGGTTGAAGTTGCACATCAATCAATCCTACCAGGCAATGACCCATTTATTGTGGCTCAGCAAGCCACCCAAGTATACTACATCCCGTACCCATGCAAAACTATGAGTAGTCTAGTGGATTGGTGGGTAGTACATAAGGTGCAACCATATGGTAAACTACCTACCCCTAGTGAGCAGGACTATAACATGGAGACCAACAATGGTGTTGACCTATTCTTTCAAGAAGATGGGCTACTAGGGACTTTTGAAATAATAATTGGGGAAGAGGACGATTACATGGATGATATTCAAATCGATGCCGATGAGGTTGAAAACCAAGAGGACTTGGAACTACATAATCACTTAGACATTGATGGCACCGAAGGGGATGAGGTTGAGTCAACACCTCATGATAGTGATGATGACTTTTTGGAGGGCCCATCTGCGGAGGATCCCATTGTAGATGACTACTTCTGAGCATGATCTTGTATGTCTTCCATTTATTTGCTGTATGGTTTTAATTTTTTGTATGAGCTTACTTGATTACGTTATATTACATTTTTCTATGAGCTTACTTGATTATGCTATATTAATTGATTTATTTTATTTTATTTTATTTCATTTCAGGACACCAAAATATGAGTGGTGAGGCAGCATACTCTAGTCGAGGCAGACGCCTGTTTTCCACTCGAGCAGGCAGAGGGGTAGCCGCAGCGACTCGAGGAGGCAGAGGGGCAGCCGCGGCACCTCCAGGAGGCACAGGGGCAGCCTCGGCCCCTACAGGAGGCACAGGGGTAGCCGCGGCCACTCGAGGAGGCACAGGGGCAGCCTCGGCCCCTCCAGGAGGCAGAGGGGCAGCCGCGGCCCCTCCAGGAGGCAGAGGGGCAGCCGCGGCCACTCGACGAGGTAGAGGGGCAGCCATGGCCCCTCCAGGAGGCAGAGGGGCAGCCGCGGCCACTCGACGAGGCAGAGGGGCAGCCATGGCCCCTCCAGGAGGCAGAGGGGCAGCCGCGGCCACTCGACGAGGCAGAGGGGCAGCCATGGCCCCTCGAGGAGGTAGAGGGGCAGCCACGGCCCCTCGAGGGGGCAGCGGGGGGTCTACCTCTAGTAGATTAGGCTCCTGTACCCTGCAGCCCTCGCGTGCTGATGATGTGGAGTATGAGCACCGTGAGGCGGAGGGTGAGGAGGAAGAGCACCCTGAGGCAGCGGAGGGTGAGGAGGATGAGCACCCTGAGGCGGCGGAGGGTGAGGAGGATGAGCACCATGAGGCACAAGAATTTTGGATGCGAGGACTGCGAACTGCCACGACGACCCACCCGAGAGGAGGAGAAGATCACATCGTTCTGTTGGCGACACGTAAGAAACTGTTTACACTTTCACTAATTTAGCCCACTTAATTGCATACCTCAAATAAACTAATATGCAGGCAATGGCGAGAAGAAGGCGGGGGTGAGAAATGTAGACTTCCGAATGGCATAATTGGCATCTTGATTCAATGGCACTTCCCTGGCTTGGTCACCTACAGAGGAAGGTAGGAGCCTGCATGGACATGGTGCCACTACAAGGCCGCTGAAGATACTGCCGCTGCTGAAGGAGAGGTTCCATTTGACAACTGTTTGCAGCGGGTGGAGGAAAGTTTTTGGGTAAGTGACTGAATATTCAAATCTACTTCTATGTGTTCCTATGCATGTTAGGGTTGATTAGGTCACAACTCTCGAGTCTCAATTTAGTTACTATACTAACTTACCACACGAATACCAAATAATATGTACTTCTACAATTGAAATATATTTTCTACTTTGTGACTAGATGACTAGATGAGGCATAAATGTTTGGGTAAAATAATGGCCCCAATGTTCAATCACTTATCTAAATTCTGACTTCCAACACACTAACCTTTTGCTCATAGAAGTGTTATATTAAAGTAATGGTAGATGTATCACTAAAGCAATGTAAAGATCTATGTGGAAGACATCCTGAGGATAAAATTGCACAAGGACTACTAACATTTTGAAGAACACAGAAGCCATTTGAGGACAAAGTCGATATTTTGTGTTTTTATGCAAACCTAACCTGGCTAATCTCACTTGTTTGGTACTAAAACTTCAAGTAGTTTGACATGTTTAATTTACCTCTTTTGGATGTTTAGTAGCTAAATAATAAATGTCAACTAACTTAATCATCTTATTCTTTATCAATTCCTTTTCGCTTTCATCAACTAACTTAATCATCTTATTCTTTATCAATTCCTTTTCGCTTTCATGAACTAACTTAATCATCTTATTCTTTATCAATTCCTTTTCGCTTTCATGAACTAACTTAATCATCTTATTCTTTATCAATTCCTTTTCGCTTTCATCAACTAACTTAATCATCTTATTCTTTATCAATTCCTTTTCGCTTTCATCAACTAACTTAATCATCTTATTCTTTATCAATTCTTTATTCTTGGATTGTAGTGGTGGTTTCGATGGGCCGAGGGAGGGTGAAGTCGATTCTAGGAGAGTGTCTTTGCGTAATTGTGTTAAGAAGTCGATCCCACAGATGTTCTACTGGCACGATCCAAGTGGTGATCTGTTACCACACACAAGTCCTTGGACAGCAAATTCGTAGGGCCGATGCTTGCCAAACGCATATCACTTTGGACGAGTACATGCAGGTAACCAACTGAACAAACGATGTCCTTGATTACAATCAATTCTAGTTTATTCATATTTAACACTTGGTTAATTTAGGCAATACCTTGGTGGGCCCTTAAGTGTGAAAATGCATGGTGGCAGATTGCCCAAGATAGGTGGTGTAACGAACGATGGTTACAGAACTCTCGTGCTGCTAGGGAGCGGAGATTGTTGATGGATGGGACAGCACATCGTCAAGGCAGCTCCTCCATGGCACGTTACAAGAAGAACCTAGTAGGTCAACATGTTAATATTGATTGTATGTTGCAGATACATATGTATTGACCGCTGTGGTTTTTTTGGGTGCAGGAAAAGAAGAAGCGAGACTGCTCCGATATGGAGGCATATGTAGCAGCTAGGAGGGTGATCAGAGGGCACCTTGTGCGGCAAATAAGACGACGAGAACTTGGTACGATTTCGATCATTTTGTCCTCGATGATTTTCGCTCCCGATGATTTTGTCCAACAGGCTGCATATACTGATGTTGCTAAGGAGATTCATGGCCCGGACTACGACGTCATGAATTCACCACTAGACGCGAGTGCTGTGTACAAGGCTGAAAAGGGGAAGAAACATGGTCGTTTCTTCATGGGTGCCGGGTACATTAGCACACCGACAACCCTCTCGGAGGTCCGATCCACGAGTGCTGCATCAACGGATGAAGTACACCTTCAAAGTCAACCGCGACCATCACATGATTTCCAGTTTTAGTTTTCTGAGCTTCAGGCGCAGCTGCGACAGGAAATTGAGGCTAGGCAGCGGTTGGAGCAAATGCTCCTGCAGGTTAGTTGGAGCGTGGTAGTACAATAACAAAGTAATATGCAATATATATATATATATATATATATATATATATATATATATATATATATATATATATTCATACTTGGCTAATGTATGGCAATGTGCAAACAAATATGCAGGCACTCGGGATCGGGACTCGACTTAATGTCCCTCCCTCGGGGGAACCATTGCCTCACTTATCTGCTCCGGTTAGTAATTGCACGCTGATTATTATATTGTTAGTCTCTTATGACTGCTTGATTCAGAAGACATTGAAATGACATGCAATGTAATTATTGGTCGCTACTGCAAATTTCTTATAATGCGATTTCTTATGAAAATGTAGGGGACGGCGGGATCAGTTGCTTCTACTGCTAATCCTGAAGCTGAAGATGCTAGTGCTAATGTTAATGAAGATCATGTGAATGCGTCCATCGCCGAGAGGCCACCACCAGGTGCTTGCTATTTTCATGATATACTAAAAGGATACCAATATTAGAAAACATTCACAATCAGGTGATTGCTAAAAAATGGATAAAAATGGCTACATATATAACTAATTCTCTATATCTATATCATAAATTCTTTTGAAATGTGTCAACATATAATAATTTGTATGTACACTCCTTTCTATGAATTTGATGATAAGTGCTTGAGACATAAATGTTGATCAAGAGTTCACAATGACAAAATATTGAGAGTTGAGTTTAACATTTTTAGCACTGTGCTTTTCATGTTCTTAATTGATTTGCCATGTTATTAGGTTGTTCATCATGATTTAAAGGAATTTTTTGCTTTGTCAATAGTTTGGTTAATTATCTTTTCATGTAATATCAATTCCTAACTTTTGTTGTAAGATGGCACTAATATTAAGTTTTGCTCTATCGCCAGAACTCCCAAAATGATGCTTTTGTGCATGTAAGATTGAAGCAGAAATTTCGTGCATGCAACTCGCCATTGTAATGATACTTGCTTTTGTTTTATGTACATAAGAGTATGAAATTACTATTTGGAACTGTCATATGTATAATGCCTTATGCTTACATTTTCAAACTTGAACTTGAATGTTGTGAGCTCGGGAACTGTTATGATGTCTTTTGATCGATCTATACATACATATATATACATATATTGTGGAATGGATGGATTATTTGATTGCTGTGGAATGGATGGATGGATTATTTGATTGCTGTGGAATGGATTTTAAATGAATTTGTGCAAAATAGGGTTCTGCTATTTTGTCGATTTCCCGAGTGTTTTTTTAATTTCCCGAGTGTTTTTGACACTCGGTAAATTTGCCAAATATTTCCCGAGTGTCGACACTCGGGAAATTAACCAATTGTTTCCTGAGTGTCGACACTCGGGAACTGACACTCGGGAAACTGACAATAATATTCCCGAGTGTTGACACTCGGGAAAATGTTACACGTGGCAATTTCCAGTCGGATTGTTCGGAACCTTTCCCGAGTGTTTTGTAGCATATTATCGAAGTGTCAAGACTTTCAGTAACTATTCCGTTCTGGTGCGGTTGCTCACCGGATTTGTTCCCGAGTGTGTTAGTTTCCCGAGTGTAAACGGATGCACTCGGGAAAGTTCTATTTCCCGAGTGTAACACTCAGGAAACCGTTATTTTCCCGACTAATCTATCCCGAGTGTTTTTCCCCGAGTGTGACACTCGGGAAATGCATTTCCCGAGTGTTTGCTTCCCTTTCCCGAGTGTTTTTGGCACTCGGGAAATATCCTGTTTCTGGTAGTGGCTATTATTTTCATCATTGGTGCCACCTCATTAATAATGATATTTTTTTTAGAATTTTTCATGTTAATTTTGTTACAAAGGGATATTGTTTCTATGCTTCCACCAATTTGTTGGTTTGTATTTGACATCATTCCATATATAAAATAGCATTCATTAGAGCTAGACCATCACTTGAGAGTCGGTGGCTTGGCTTGGCTTGGCTCGACTTGTAAGGAGGCTTGAGCTCGAGGGCTCCTGAGCCGAGCTGCCTTGAATTAGCTCCTCACGAGTCGAGCTACCATGAACTAGTTCCTCACGAGCCGAGCTGCCATGAACTAATTCCCATATGTTAATCCAAGTTGTTAAACATGAATTACTTGTTGTCAGCATAAATGAGATGCGACAACTTTCCGCGATAATTCCAGGATGGCTAGAGATAATCGACCATATGAAATAAGCAATCAAATAAAGGATGATAGGCAATGACATAATCACGTAACCTTGGCAATCCACATGACCAAAATAGTTTAATGGTTCATGTACAGTGCATGCTTAAGTACACTAAAAACATGGTTATTAAGGCGGTAAAGTGAGGCGAGGCCACCCACCCCCCTCACACCTTTTAAGCAGTAAGGCACGAGGCAAGGCGACGCCTTACCTATGCCCTAAGGCGCTAAGGCAGTGAATAAAATAAGCATTTTAGCTGCACATGTACTTTTATGAACCAATCTACCGTGGTCAAGTTGAAGGAACATCCCATCTCCCATCTCTATAAAACCTAGTTCATAAAAGGCCAACCACAGAAGATCCTAGATGGTGTGAATCAGCAAACAAAAAGGAAAAGCTGGTGTGGTGTGCAGCTCCACCTTTTATTAAAAAATTACTATATCAGTCTCTCTCTCTCCTCCTATTTTCTGCTCTCATCCTCTCTCAGCCCTCCTAGAGCACGTGACTCTCTCTCTTCTCCCTCACCATGAATCAACCCTGGCGCTGCTTCTCTCTCCTCCTCCATGAGAGTTCTACTTGTGCTCTTCGTATCTTCCTCCTCTAATCTCCTACTCAGAGCAGTAGGAAACAGCACAAGAAGGAAGAAGCAGAGCAACAACAGCGTAGGAGGGAGAAGAAGCAGCGTAGGAGGGAGAAGTAGCATCAGCAGCGCAGGAGGGAGAAGCAAGATCGGCGAGCAGCAGAGGGAGAAGCAAGACGCTAGCCTTGAGAGGGAGAAGCAAGACATCGGCCTTGAAGGGAGAAGCGATGACA
The DNA here is from genome assembly GCA_036346405.1 of Phyllostachys edulis. Taxonomy (NCBI): domain Eukaryota; kingdom Viridiplantae; phylum Streptophyta; class Magnoliopsida; order Poales; family Poaceae; genus Phyllostachys; species Phyllostachys edulis. The sequence goes on along the minus strand of CM070562.1, from coordinate 54,127,219 downwards.
GCAACCAGGGCGATGGGGATGGGCTGGAGAGGGCGACGGGGATGGGCGGGATAGGGCGACACCGAGATGGAGGCGTCGTTGCCGCCACCTATGGTTCGGGGTGAGTCTTTGGCTCTTCGGTCTTCGCCCTCTCCTCTTTCCCCTTCTCTCTCATGGGCTAGAGTCGTGTCAGGCCAACACGAGCTCCCCGCGCTTTAGCCAGCAGTCCAAGGCGTCGCCTCAGGCCTTCTTGATGCCTTTCTCCACCTGAGCGATGCCTTTCTTAAAATACATTTTCTGAAAATGGAAACGTATTTTCCTTTACGCATAAATAGAAATTACGTTTTGTTAAGCCAAAGACGTATTCGAAGAATACGCCTTCGACGTCGTCGTAAGCCGCGACTAGGTCAGGCTGACCCAGTCAACACCCCGTCGGGCCTCACCGGTCAGTGACTGTGGGTTGGTTGCGCATCGGTGTAAAAAGGATTTAAGGATTTTAGAAATACCGAAATGATTTAGTTTTGCTTTGAAAAAAAATTTAACTTAGAAAATTCATAACTAATTCAATTTTTCTCCAAATTGAGTGAAACTAGTTTGGTTAGTTTTCATTTTTAGTGTACTTTTTAATGGTTTATTTTTCAAGTATGTTTCCACTCCAGAAAGTTTTGTTTATTTAAAAGATTTGTTTTTTACTTTAGAAAATGAGTTAAAACTTGTAAAATTGATAAGTATTTCATCCTAACTCCAAATAGAGTGAAATTAATTTTGTTAATTCTTATTTTTTTCTGTACTTTAACTTGGTTTAAGTGAGGTTCTTGTTGCTATTCCAAAAAATCTTGCTAACTAATTAATTTGTGAAGTTATGCCTTTAACATGTTAAGTACTTAGAAAAATTCATATAAATTTTATCTTTGAACTGAACCTTAGATCTTTATTAGGCATACTCTACCTGCTGCGAATGTTGGTTTGATGAATTTGTTTGTTGTTATCTTTGATGTTATCTATTTTTATTCGTTCTTATTCGCTGTTTTGATCAATCATTAGATTCCGACGATACGGGTATATTCGAGAGTGATCCTCAGCAGTCAGACGATTATCTTCAGCAAGGCAAGTAGTTTTCCATTGATGCACATTGATCCCATTATATTCGCATGTTAATATTTCAAATGTTTCAACTGTATGTATGCATGCTATGTTGACGAATATTTTCTCAGTTCGCATTAGTTCACCTGAATAGTTATTTGAAATATAGGCAAAATATCCATCTTTTACCATTGAGCCTAGGCTATACTCGTTGTGATGTAGGGCTTGATAGATGGGCTCTAGTCACTTTATATTGTAGTATTCGAGTTGTTGTTGCTTAGCCATGCTTACAACAGTAGTCTGGGGATCACTACCTTGGCGATGGTCATTACAACATCACCGTATATACCTGAGTCAGATACTCATGATTATATCATATTTGGAAAAAGTAAAACTAAAAATGAAAAGGATTTAGATTTGGGCATATGGTTATTGGTGTGATTGTGGGGTGTGTGGTTGTGTGCCTGAATCAATAAGGACCGAACATCTTGTTACACTAAACCAAGCATTATTGCGTGCAAGCACATGAGGGTATTGGGAACCCCTCTTGACTTAGTACCCTAGGGAGTGTTAATTAATGAGTCGCTGGTGGTAAGTATAGGTGGATAAAAAGAAATGTGTATAATGTGTTGGGCATGTGCGGGGTGGGTTTCGGGTAGGTTCCCTCGCCCAAGGAGCATTGGCAGTTGCTACGGCTAGGCCAATGTCTCCAACACAACGTATGGGTCCTCCGTGGTAGTCCAGGATGGGCGGTTCACAGAGGGTTAACCCCCATACGTGCGACTCTTGATTAGCTCATTCCATTGGAAAATGTCTCGTAGGACTTAGCTCTACCGGCATACCTTCAGAAGTGTGCTTTATCACGTGGCAAAAGGAGTGGTATGACATGTGGGTAAAGTTGTACATCCCTGTAGGGTTTAATCTATTCGAATAGCCAAGTCCTTGGTTATAGACACGCTTGGGGAGGTCTTTTGAGAGTTAGACTTAACATTTTGATAAACTTTAAATTGGGTGGTACGAATGGGTAATTCGTACTATTGTTGTGGTGACTGTGGGAGGTCACCTCTAGGTAGTTATTTATGTTTATTATGGTTGTCACATTGTATTTGATTCACTAAAAACTGATTTGCTAAAATTGCTTCCAATCTACTACTCTATTGAAATTAAAATGCTGCTTTATGCTGAAAATGAGCTCTAAAGCCTTCTCCATTGAAATAAGCTTGCATGTAGCTATGTATAGGTTTGTTAATCATAAGTCTTGCTGAGTACGTTTTTATACTCAACTGCTTTGTCTATTTACTGCAGAGGTTGACCCCCAAGGGGTTGACGAGTGTGAGGTCGACTACACTCTGGCCGACTAGCTTCGACGTTTCCTATCAGTTGCCTTGTGGGTAAGGGCAAACTATTTGGTGTTGTTTATAGCCATCTTATGGCAACTGTTCTATTGCAAACTCTCTTTTGTATGTTGAATATGATGTAAATTATGAAGACTTCAATAATGTAAAATATTGTGTATGGAGTTGATGCTTAATTTTTGTACGGGGTATGTGTACTGCAATTCTGGGAAGTACATATACGCCGAGAGTAGGAAAATTTGATTTGTAATACCAGGGCCAATGGTAAGGCTAAGTACTACAAACTAAATCACCCAGCGGCTCTCACATCAACCCCAACCTCTTGGAGTCCAGTAGCGACCCCAGGGCCTCACACGAGGCCAAGGAGGGCAGCAAGCTCCCAGGCCAGTGCAAGGCTTTGGATGCGGCAGTCTGAATCATACGATCGCTAAAGAGGCTGATGCATCGCCACATGTGGTGATGGGTACTATTCTTGTTCACTCCGTACCTACATTGGCGTTGTTTGATTCTGGAGCTTCTCACTCATTCATATCTAAGAAATTTACCATGCAACGAAATATAAAGACTACACACCTAGAAACTAATATGGTAGTCTATTCCCTGGGATTAGTCATGCGAACAAAACTTGATTGTTTCGTAGTCTGGATGAAGATTAATGGAAAAGAATTCAGAGAAAATTTTATTATGATAGATACACCTGGGATAGATATAATACTGGGGATGGATTGGCTAACCAAACACCAAGGGATAATCGATTGTGCTAAACGAGATGTCTCTCTTGTCAATTCTGACAAAGAACACATCATCTTTACGTCCACCTATGCCACCCCATCGCAGCAGCCAAAGCTCAATCCCAGAGCTTAGTCAGGTGCCCGTGGTATGTAAATATCCTGACGTGTTTCTAGATGAGTTGCCGGGAATGCCGCCGGATAGGGACATGGAATTTGTCATCGATCTAATACCCAGGACAACACCTATATCCAAGCGGCCCTATCGAATGGCGTCCGACGAGTTGGCTGAATTGAAGAAACAACTCAAGGAGCAGTTGGACAAGGGATTCATTCGCCCTAGCCCATCTCCATGGGGATGCCCCGTGTTGTTTGTAACAAAGAAAGATGACAGCCTATGGATGTACGTCAACTATCATTCTTTAAACGAAGTCACCATCAAGAACAAATATCCTCTCGCAAGGATTGATGATTTGTTTGATAAAATGAATGGTGCATGTATCTTCTCCAAGATTGACTTGAGGCTTAGATATTTTCAACTCAAGATCAGGCCAAAAGATATTCCAAAGACTACATTTACCACCTGTTACAGTCTATACGAGTACACCATAATGTCATTCAGATTCACCAATGCTCCTGCGAATTTCATGAATGTCATGAAAATGATTTTTATAGAGTTTTTGGATCAGTTCGTGGTGGTCTTATCAATGATATTCTCATCTATTCCAAGATTGCAGAAGAGCACGAGCAGCACTTGTGATTGGTGCTAAACAAGCTACGTGAGCATCAATTGTACGCCAAGTTCAACAAGTGCGAGTTTTTGCTAAAGGAAGTTGGATTTCTAGGTCATGTCTTATTTGAAGGAGGTGTGGTAGTGGATCCGAACAAAGTACAAGATGTCGTAGCTTGGAAATAGTCCCGCACCATTCTAGAAGTCTGATGTTTCCTCGGTCTGGCGGGATATTACCGCCGGTTCATCGAGAACTTCTCCAAGAATGCAAAACTAATGACTCAACTTCTGAAGGAGAAGAAGTTTGAATGGTCAGTAGCTTGTGACGAGAGCTTCCACGAATTAAGGAAAAGGCTCACAACAGCCCCAGTGCTTACTCTGCTCAACGTACACAAGGATTTTACTGTGTATTGCGATGCATCCCGCCACGGCCTCAGTTGTGTGCTGATGCAGGAAGGCAAAGTAGTGGCCTAGGATTCACGTCAATTACGTCCACACGAAACTAATTATCCAACCCATGACTTGGAATTAGCAGTTATGGTTCATGCTCTCAAGATCTGGAGGCATTACCTTATCGGCAATCGGTATGAGATCTACTTCGATCATAAAAGTTTGAAGTATTTCTTCACACAACCGGATCTGAACCTAAGGCAGCGAAGATAGATTGAATTGATCAAAGACTATGACTTAGGCATTCATTACCACCTTGGTAAAGCCAATGTTGTAGCTGATGCTGTCAGCTAGAAACTTCACTGCATGAGCACATCGATCAAAGCAAATCAACCGATGCTACATGAAGAATTTCAAAAGCTAAACCTAGAAATGGTTGAGGGAGGTTATGTTGCTACCCTAGTGCTACAACCTACCCTCGAATCACAAATCTAGGCTGCTTAGTTCAAGGATCTGGCAATCACCGAGAACAAGCATCACTTACGAAAAGATGGAGAATCAGAATTTTCTGAGGACATGACTGGATTAGTATTGCGTGGACAGCAGCTATGTATCCCAAATGATCATGATATCAAGGAGCTAATCCTAAAAGAAGCTCATAATTCTCCTCTCTCCATTCATCCTGGGAGCACCAAAATGTGCCAGGATCTCCGGAAACAGTTCTGGTGGCCCGGTATGAAGTGAGACGTTACTGCGCATGTTGCCATGTGCGACGTATGTTGGCATGTCAAGGCAGAACACCAGTGAACAGCAGGACTACTCTGACCTCTAGATATTCCCGAGTGGAAATGGGATAAAATCGGCATGGATTTCATAACAGGCCTACCAAAGACCCGAAATGGACATGATTCCATATGGGTTATGGTGGATCGCCTAACCAAAGTGGCTCACTTTATTCCAGTTAGCACCACCTATCGCGGGGAC